>LBNU01008480.1:6654-42796 GCA_014162995.1 Artemisia annua | reverse complement strand
CCCCAACCAAATTTCTGACAAAAACCTTATTTCTCCTGAATGCCACCTCTAAATCTGCATCACAGAACTGACCAACTGAAAACAAATTGTGTCCCAACCCTTGAACGTAGTAAACCCGAGTGATTAAGTAATTTCCAAACTGAAGATCTCCATAACCCGAAATAGCTGCAATGTGATCATTTCCGAAACGAACTGTTCCCATAAATTTCCAAACAAAGTTGATCAGCAGCTTTAAGTTCCCGGTCATGTGCTTGGAGCAACCCAAGTCGACGATCCAAAGACAAATTTCGACAACCTCAGATATTGCACTGGCGTCATAAACCGGAGGTGTCTCAGAATCTGTGTCGTACTTAGCCTCCTGGAGATTTGGCATGAATATGCAGTTCGCATCAATATCCTCACAGTCTTCCATATCATCCATAAGTGCCATATAGTCAATCTCCTCAGCATTCAACTGAAATCCTGCTTTCTGCTTCTGAGCCAGCATCAATGCTTTCTGCAAGTACTCAGGATCTTTCTAATCCACCCTTGAAGGACAGTTTCTTGCCATGTGACCGACACCCTGACAATTAAAACACTTAACCAAATTTCCCTGATTCATGTTCACATTACCATTATTCCCTCCAACCTGAGCTGCAACATTTCCAACCTGATTACCCATAGCCTGATTACCAACATACTGACCCCGTTGATTCCCAACAAACTGACCCATCTGATTCCTTTGACCCATCCTATTTCCTGCAAACTGACCCATTTGATTCTGATTCCCCATGTGAAAGCCCGTAGCATATCCTTGCTGATTCCCCATAACACCAACCATTTGACCCGTATTGCCCATATTGAACCTCGGTTGAGCAATCTGCTTGTTACGAGTGTTCGATGAAATTCGTTGGTTGTTGTTAGTTGGAGTTGAATAGCGTCCTTGGAATGCCTTAGTCAGAAGAGCAAATGCTTGAGTTATTGCAGCAAGATTCTCATCATTATCAGTGAATTCGGGTTCTTGGAATTGTTGATCTGGTAGTTGTTGTGGAATGACTTCGTGTTGTTGTGGGTAGAATGATTGTTGATAGATAGGTGTTGGTTGTGAAACGTATGGTTGTTGCACATAGTTGTGAGTGGAAGATAATGATGGTTGTTGTGTGTTCACTGGTAGAGGTGTTGGTGTTGTAGCAATGAGTGCAAGAGGATCATGATTCTTAGCCACCTTTTCCTTCCTAACTTCATTTGCCTCAGCTTGGTTTTGCTTCAAAAAGTCATAGAGTTGATCATAATCCACCTGATGAAGATTCTTTGTTTGGTTGACAATTGTGACATATCGACCCCATTCTTCTGGTAGATTGTTGATGAACTTGATGTTTGTCACAATTTGTCGTGGTTCCAACTTGTTTCTGATCAGCTCATTCATCAAGGTACAGAACCTGGTGTAGTATGAATCAATCTGTTCACCTGCTGTAGACGTGAAGTTTTCCCATTCTGTTAGAAGCTTGTTCTCAACATCTTGTTGCCCAATTTCCGTTCCATGACAAAGTCTTCTAACTCGTTCCCACATAGCATAAGCTGTTTCACAACTGTCGACTGCAGCAAAGATCTCACGAGGTAAACCAAGTTGAATGAGATGCATTGCCATATCATCTGCTTCAATCTGCTTCCAGTCTGCAGCTGTGTAATCTTCTTCTTTTTGGAGACGAAAGAATGGTTGAGTAGGAGGTGTTCCATCTGGATTACCCGGATCAAGGATTTCTTTTGGCTGAAATGGACCATTTTCAATGGATTTGATCATGAGCTTGCCATCGGTTTTGGTTTTGATGTAACGAAGCATACGGCTTGTCCATGGAAGATAACCACCTTTTTCAAGCATAGGAGGACGGTTCTCAGCACCGGCAGCATGAATATCTTGTTGAGTTGCCATTATGATTTGATTCAAAGTGATGTGTCGTGAAAAGTTGTTGTTGGATCTTTAGGATGAACTTAGGTTGTTGATGTAGATTAGGTTTGATGAGGCGTAAACGGTTGTTCTTAGTGAGTTTGAGTTTTCCCTCCAAAAATCTAATTTGAAAAAAATCTTACTAAAATTTGAAAAACACTATGAAATGCTATTCTAAGGTTGCACGAAAAATTTGAGTTTTAAAAATTTTGACGCCAAATTTTATCGAAAAAATTTGAATTTAGGCCTAAAAATTTGAATTTTTGGTCAAAATTTTCAACGTGTTACCAAAATTTAAATCTCGCGTAAAAATTGAACGTTTAATCTCCTGCAGAAAATAAATTTTACTCAAATTTTCCCGCCAAAAAACTCACTAAGGTTTTGGGTTTGGTTTTGTTACTTGCAAATCCTTTCTGATACTCGCAATGAATCCCTACTCGCAATCAGGTTCCTTACTCGCAAAAACCTTATTCGCAAGACACCTTATTCGCAATTCCCCCTTACTCGCAATTCACCTTACTCGCAATTTTTCCCTATTCGCAAAACTGCTATTCAGAACCTTACTCGCAACTGCTTATTCGCAAAACTGCTATTCGCAAAGATGCTATTCGCAAAACTGCTATTCGCAAAACTGCTATTCGCAAAACTGCTATTCGCAATTCAGAACCTTACTCGCAACTGCGATAAGGAAATAGGCTTACTCGCCGAAACTGCTATTCGCAAAAAAGATATTCGCTAAAACCCCAAAATAAACCTTATTCGCAAAACCCCAAAAACCTTATTCGCAATTTAACCCAAAAATGCTATTCGCTAAACCCCACAAAATTCCATATTCGCTGAAACCCCAACTTTCCTATTCGTTATTTCTAAAACCCTTCTAAAACCCTTCTGTATAAAATTTTCTCAGTACCAAACGATATATAACGAAAAGTTTTAAAGGTTTTAATAGTAAACAAAGATTAAGAACACCAAATAAGAAATCTAACGAGTATTAAACAAGGTTTAACGAGCCTAAAAACAAACCAAACAACCCAAAACACAACCAAAAACTAATCTATATCAACCTAAATCTATCCCTTGGCGATTGATACCACTTGTAGGACCTTGGATACAACCTAAATCACGACCTTCTTCATCAAATCTTAGAGAGAGAAAGAGAGATATAGAGAGAGAGAGATGGGAGGATCAAGTGTGTGTGAAATATTACTATGTGTTTATTCCAAATGATCAACCAACCTTCAAATGAAGGTTTACACATCTTAATAAAGGGCTAGGCATATTAGCTTTCATGCCTTTACAAGTTTAGCCCTTGTAGTTCTAACATACTAATAAACATGAACAAACAACTTTGAAATACTTTCTTACGCAACCTATTACATGATTTTAGATTATAATGACCGACACTTCATAATATAAAAATACGATGCTAACAATCTCCCCCTAAGTGTTGGTCATTGAAGGTTGCGTGACGTCTTCGTCTTTATCTTTAAACTTCAACATTATTGCTCTTGACGTCTTTAGAAAACATTAGCTAAGTCATTGTTCAATGTTCATCATTCTTTGTTCCTTCATGCTTTGTGATCTTTGTATGATGACTTTTCTTTGTTCTTTGTTGTTGTGGTTGTTCATCTGCCTTATGTCACTACTTCGTCTATGTAGGTTAATCGCCTTTCCAACATGCTCATACATCTTTAGTCTTTGCCATACGTACATTTGTTGTCGCTGTTCTTTCACATTGATCTTTATCACTTTACTTTGTAGATTCTTCTTTTTGGCGTAGAATCTTTCTTTGACTGTTGCTTTCCTTTGATCTTAGTGAGAACTTTCCTTTGACTTTGAGATGTATGTATGAGCATGTGGAAACTAGTGTGGTGGTTGTACCTGCATAAAACAGTTAGCAATAAAACATCCGGTACTTACAGGTTTGGAATTAGAGATCGTCAACAGCATATTGTGAAGACTTTCTCCAACCCTTACCATGGCCGTTCCTAATCGGATACCCTCGAAAGAGCTTACACAGACATACCGAAGTACACCCACGATTAGGTGAGTCGCTGGAGATCACCCCACGACTGTAGACCGTTTGGAATCCACCGAAAACACTAAGCGTAACCCACAAGAGATTACCGAAGTGACCTGCTGTCAGGGCTGTTTGATGTTGACCCTGGCAGGAGTTTCCGTTCAATCATTGAGAAGTACATAAGTAAATTCTCTCATAAACGTTCTGGCAGATTGCTAAGACCTGCGTAGGACTCTAAAGTTTACATCTGGCGTCCATTGATGTAGAACAACCAGTGTAATAATATCGTGTGTTCCTATGAGATCTTTTGATGAATCTCTTGGCTCTAGACTCAATAAGTGCACATTTAGTCATCGGAGGAATGGAGCAGAGTACCTCCTTTTCAATATCAACACACTCGGAATGAGTGGTCAATAGATTATGCAGGGTTCTCCGTGAGAATGAAACAAGTATCTTTTGAGAGATACCCGAGTGGCTAGAAGGTTTAAGTGCAGTGCGTCACTGGGTCCATGACGTCTTGTCTTCAATACCGATGTCACCTTAGTAACAATCAGTAGCAAATGAATTGAACCCGGTGTCTGACCTATGGTTGAACATATGGAGGGCTCATTTCTTTTCACCCTTTCTCATTTCATTTCTTTTTAATTCTTCAACCCCTTCTTTCCCTTTCATTCTTTACTCCTTCTTTTAATCATACCTAAGGACTTCTAATTCTATCTATTGGAATTGTCCTTGGGTAGATCCCTCCGGTTCTGGCGGATCATAGGACGGTTTTTCCTAACCTTAGTCACCTTATAACACCATGACTATCCTATTGTTGCCATAAACCTTTTGCTTGAAAATCTCTCAAAGTGTTTATGATCATAAAACACATTTTTGTTAACACATTGAGAGTTTTGCACTTTTGAAATACTCCCCCTTCACATGTGCTCATGAGATGTTAAGATAAATTTGCACATGTTGGGTAGAGTTGGCACTTTTTGAATTGATCCACTCTTAATAGACATATACCCGAGGGACACGTTTACGTTGCTTAGTTAAAGGGATCCATTATCAGCTTTTAGGTGACAACTAGCCCTAATAACTAACTTGATGTTGTTAACATTCCTAAAAAGGAAGTTAGACCCGTCATGGTAAACATCTAATTAAGAGTTTCTCGAATCGGTACATTTCTACTTGGATAAATCCTTTCGAATACTAACATTTTGTTTCGTCAATTCGAGAGTCAATTCTGAGTCTAGTATAAGACTTTTATGTCTTTACTTACGAGCTCGAGATTCTGCCACAACTTTTGAACATTTTTGATCACATTTAATCACGTCTTCTCCCCCTCAAAAATAGCATATCGTGATATTTTTGATATCAACTGATTAAATAAAAGCATTTGGAGAGAAAGACGGACTTTTTCGCATGAAATTGGAACATTTTCTTTTTGATTTTTATACTCCCCCTCAAAGAAAGCATATTGTTTAAACATAAAGTTTAAAATCAATTTTAATGGATTTAGAGGGAGTTTTTTCTTTGAAATACGAGTTATGTACTGAAATGTACACAAGTCATTTTGTTTTGAGGCTAAGTGCTTAAAAAGTTTTTGAAACCTTTGTTTTTAATTAAGCACTTTCCTTTCTTTGAAAAACGAGTTCTTAGTTGAAATACTAAGAAGTCATCAATTAAGCTCGGGTTTCGTACTGAAGTATACGAAAGCCATTGTGAAGAAAAATTTAGAGAAACGACATGTTTTAGAAAACATTTAAATGAACTCTCGCTCAAGCATATGTACATATCCGTGTCATTTTTGAAAGGCATTTCTAGAAACGTACATAATATCGATTATACGAGAGACATGTCGTGAGAAGAATATTTTTGGATTTTTAGATTTTATATTGTTTTTGTGTTTTTGAAAATTTTCTATTTTTTATTTTGTTTTTGTTGGTTTTTCAAATTTTGTATTTTCTTTTTTCAAAAATATTTACAGCGAAGCGGTTTTGAAAATGTTTTTCAAGAAGATTCGAGAAGACGTTCTAACTCCTCAGGGGTTAGGCTTCGCATGCCAATTCGTCGAACTAATTCGTCAAACCTTTCTTTTGGAAGGGCTTTAGTAAATAGATCGGCAAGTTGGTAATCCGTCTTAACGAAATGAATTTCAACTGTACCCTCTTCTACGTGCTCTTTTATGAAGTGGTAGCGGACTCTAATATGCTTCGTCTTAGAATGATGCACGGGGTTGCACGAGATGGCTATGGCACTTTTCGAGTCACAATACATAGGTATGCGGTCGAAATGAAAACCATAATCTGTGAGCTGTGTCCGCATCCAAAGAACTTGGGCACAACACGCAGATAGAGACACATACTCGGCTTCCGCGGTTGACAGTGTAGTGCAATCCTGTTTCTTAGACGACCAGCTGACCAGTTTTTCACCCAAAAATTGTGCTCCGCCTGATGTACTTTTTGCTGTAACTTGATCACCTGCATGGTCGGCATCTGAAAATGCTGTTAGATTAAACCCCGAATCCTTCGGATACCAAAGTCCCATGTTAATGGTTCTTCGAAGATACCGAAAGATCCGTTTAACCTCTTTGAGGTGAAGTTCGGTAGGCTTTGCCTGAAACCGTGCTAAGAGACAAACAGCAAATTGAATATCTGGTCGACTAGCAGTTAAGTACATGAGAGAACCAATCATACTCCGATATTTCTTCGGATCTATGGGTTTCCCGAATAAATCAGCACCAATTTTCGGTGAAGTGACCATTGGAGTACCAACAGAGTCACAATCTTCCATGCCATGTTTCTTTAAAATCTCAATTGTATATTTAGCTTGATTGATAAAAATACCACTAGGGGACTGATGTACTTGTAAACCAAGAAAGAATTTTAGTTCCCCCATCATGGACATTTCAAATTTGCTTTTCATGAGATTTTCAAATTGTTTTGAAAGATTAGGATTGGTTGATCCAAAGATGATGTCATCGACATAAATTTGAACAATTAAGATGTCATCTTTGTGTTTTTTAGTAAACAAAGTTTTATCAACCGTTCCTGTGGTGAAATTGTTTTTCAGCAAGAAAGAAGACAGTTCGTCATACCACGCCCTTGGAGCCTGTTTCAAACCATAAATGGCTTTCTTAAGCCTGTAGACGTAGTCTGGATGTTCTTTGTCGACGAATCCCTCTGGCTGCGTCACATACACTTCCTCTTTCAAAGTTCCATTCAAGAACGCAGTCTTAATGTCCATCTGATAGACGGTGATGTTTTTGTGAGCGGCATAAGCTAAGAAAATCCTGACTGCTTCAAGTCTAGCAACGGGCGCGAATGATTCTTCGAAATCTATCCCTTCTTCTTGCGGATATCCTTTAGCCACAAGACGAGCTTTGTTGCGGATTACAGTCATTTCTTCATCCAATTTGTTCTTCCACAACCATTTGAGATCAAGAACACGTTTCTCAAGTGGTCTGGGTACAAGTTCCCAACTATCGTGTAAATTGTATGAAAGAATTTCATCCTGCATCGCTTCAATCCACGGGTATTCTGCCATTGCCTCTCGAATGTTCTTAGGTTCTTTCAAACTTAAAGCACAGATGTAGATACATAATTCGAGATCGGTGGCAAGCTGTCTCCTCGTCTGAACTGGCCTGGATGGTTCACCAATGACATGTTCGATTGGATGGTCTTTAGTCCATTTGAGTGTAGAAGGGTACCTTGAATTCAACATATGCGTGTTAGATGGTTCATGTAACCTCGAAGAAGATGATTCAGATTCAGAAGCAAACGGGTTTTCAAAAACTTCTTCTTCTTCGTCTAACGTAGCATTTTGTTGTGAAGATTCTCCTTGAAAAGTTGAATTTTGGTTTTGCTCATCAACTCTTGGTAGAACAATTTCAATCACTGGAGATGCTGGAGTAGATGTTGATGATGATGTTGAGGGAGTTGGTGCTTGAGTTTCGACGGTTGTTGATGCATCTTGTGTTTGTGGTGGTGGTGGTTGTTGATGTTGAGCGGGTGCAGCGGAATGATGTGAAGATGCATTTGTCGAAGTTCCACCATAGTATTCATCAAACATTAACTCGAAGAAATTTTCCAGTTCTTGATTTGTTGGTTTATCTGGTATAGTTGACTGAGCTCCATTAGGTACGAGTCCTGAACTGATATGTCCAGAAGTCTTTCTGTTAGGTTCGGGTCCTAATCCGGAATGATTAGAAGCCATTGGATTAAGCGCGGGTTCTAGAGTGAGTCTCTCAGAAGCCATTTGTGAAATCTCGTCAAATTTCACATTCATCGTCTCCATTATCCTCTTAGTTCTTCTAACATACACCCTGAATGCCCTCGAATTTTCTGAGTAACCAATGAAGATTCCAATATCACCCTTAGCTTTCAATTTACCAAGATCTTCTCTGTCGTTCGTCGGATAGCACAAAGCGCCAAACACGTGAAGATAAGAAATATCTGGTTTTCGACCGTTCACAAGCTCATAAGGTGTTTTGTTGAATCTGGGATGGATTAAGGATCGGTTTTGAGTGAAACATGCAGTAGCGACAGCATCAGCCCATAAGAATAGCGGTGCACTAGAATAAATCAGCATAGTACGAGCAGCTTCCACAAGAGTTCTATTTCTTCTTTCAACTACCCCGTTCTGCTGTGGAGTTCTAACAACCGATGTTTGATGTGTAATTCCAACATCTTCAAAATACGTTCTTAACTCCTGATTTGTGAATTCTGTGCCGTTATCTGTTCTTACAATCCTTACTGGAGCTTGAAGTAGAACTTGAATACGCTTCAGAAAGGTGATGATGGTGCTAGGTGCTTCATCTTTTGATCTCAAAAACTTCACCCATGTATATCTTGAATAATCATCGACGATAACAAGAATATACTTCTTCCCATTGATACTTTCAACTCTCATCGGGCCACATAAGTCCATGTGTAACAAGTGTAACCTTGCTTCCGAACTAGGTACGGTTTTTGGTTTGTATGTTGCTCTTTTGCTCTTACCTTGTTCGCAAGATGGACATAAGTGTTCTTTGGTGTATTTGAGCTTTGGGAGTCCGTTGACGATGTTGTCTTTGGCCAATTTGTTGATCGTGTCGAAATTGAGATGGGATAAACGTCGATGCCACAACCAAGACTTTGTTTCTGATGCTCTTGTCATAAGACAAATTGGTGATGTAGAGGCCATTTGATTGATGTCGATAGCATAAAGGTTAGTGTCGCGATTTCCGATTAAAAGATCTTTTCCAACCAAATTTCGAACAAAAACCGTGTTTCTTCTAAAAGCAACCTCTAAATCTGCATCACAAAACTGCCCGACTGAAAACAAGTTGTGTCCCAACCCTTCGACATAGTAAACCCGAGTGATTAAGTAATTTCCAAACTGAAGATCTCCATAACCCGAAATAGCTGCAATGTGATCATTTCCAAAACGTACAGTTCCCATGAACTTCCAAACAAAGTTGATCAGCAGCTTCAAATTCCCGGTCATGTGCTTGGAGCAACCCGAGTCGACGATCCAAAGACAAATTTCGATAACCTGCGTAGAACAGAAGATTTTGTATTTGGAAACCGTTTCGAATTAGGTTCCATGGGGTTAGAGGTAAAAGCATTATCACACTCATAGAAGGTTTCTGTTTGTTCAGATTGAACCACTATCAATTTACCATCCTTAAGAGTGAATTCTCTACCCGTTGGTTTCCATGCACAGTACTTAAGATAATCTCTAGGCATTTTATTACTTGTGGGATACCTAATCTTTTTAATTAGTTTACCAAAGTATCTAGATCTCGCACTAGATTTATCTAAAGCATCATTCTGTTCAAGCATCTCATTCACATACTTAGAAACACATTCATCATGAACATCATTAATTAAGCATTTCATGCACGTTAAGCAAAGAGAGTCATTACATGCATTCAAAACAGTACGATCAACATTACATTCAGATGAACTATGTTTCTTATTACAAAGCGATAAATTCCTAGGGTGTTCTTCTACTTCTTCCATTTTATTCTTGCAACTACTCTTAGAGACAGGCGAGACTCTATTGTTCCTTGTATTGCTTCTAGGCTTTAGTCTGCTGCTCCTAGATGTGCTTGCTACTCCTGTAGAAGGTAAGGCACACTCATTAGAATTTATTTTGTTGTCGCATTTAGTATCCTTAGACTCTTTAGAATTATCCTTTACACATTTTTCGCTTGTCCTAGATGTAGAGGCACACGCAGTAGTGGGACTAATCCTAAACAGACCAGGGGCTAAAACTTTTGGTGTTTCGACAACCGCTTTTCCTTTCTCAGCACATTTTTCTTTTTCATTACATTTGGACAAAGGTGATGGAGTGACTGTTTTTGATAAATCTTTGTTCACATCGACTTTTGGAGCAAACCGAGAAATTGACATTTTTGGTTTTACAACCGGATTAAAAGCGTTTGGTTTCTCCGAAGTCTTTGGTTTTTCAAGCTTAGTTTCCACACCCTTTCCTTTTAAACTTTCAAGCTGAGACCTCAAAAGATCATTTTGCTCTTGCAACTTCTTGAAATCACGCTCATACGACAATTTGTCATACTTGCATTCTTCCTTTTTTCGATCAAGTTGTTTAAAATATGACACGTTTTCTTTTTCAAGTTTAATAAGAGCATTTTCATATTTTGAAACAAGTGCGGAGGTCTCAGCTCGAAGTCGTTCGTCATCTTCAACAGAATATATTTGCAATATGAGAGACATAATATCAGTAGACATCACAGCTTCGAAGAGAGAGTCATTTAACTTTTCCAAAACACTTATTTTCTCAAAAGATTCATTTGCCTGCTTTACTAGGGATTTGTGATCCGTAACAAAGTCAGCTGTTTCTTTCAAAAACGCTTGTTCAAAATGAATCACTCTTGCATTCACAGCAGTGAGTTGTGGAGCAATATCACTTTCAAGAATCTTTTTCACTTGTAAATGGACTGTTGAGTTCCAATTTTTCTCATTTGTTTTCGTTTTAGATTCTAAAGTCCTCTGAAGTGTTCCAACTCTGGTTTTGAGATCATCAAGATATCCCCTTGCATCACTTGTGTTAAAAGTGTTGTTTGAAGACATCTGTTCAATATTTGAAAGAGATTTGGAAACAGCTGCAGGTTTTGAAAGCATTTGCTTGAAAGTGAATTTTTTGGAAACAGTTTGTGTTTGTTTTTGAGGGACAAAAGTGATTCCATTGATTTTGTTCCATTTCTCGTAATCAATTGGTTTTAAATTAGGATTCTTTTGTTTCATTTTATGTTGACTCTCCTCCGCAAGTTGTATAGTATCATCAGAATCACGCACATAAGGAGGATCATGTTTCTCATATATCACATTAGCATTATAAATCACATTCTGTTCTTGCTGAGCTTTCTTGAGATTACAAGGTGTTTTGTTCCCTAGAGCCATTTTGTATTTTGTGTGGTAAAACGGATCGGTCTGATTAGAAATCATGTGAATCGTTTGAGCTGATTGACCCTTTTTAACCAACAAATCTTCAAGTTTAGCAATCTTGTGTTCTGACTCTATGATTTCTTCCAAAAGTTTATCTTCTTTCTTTGCAAAGTCTTTTTTCAACTCATCCCGTTCTTTTTCAAGATTGGCATAAGCTGATTTTTGTTTTGAAAGTTGGTTTGTTAAATCAGAAATCTCTTGTTTTAAAGATTTAATTGTTTTCATTGAAGTGACTTCAAGAGTATCATATTTGCATTGCAATTCTCTATCTTTAACAAGTATTTTCTTATAACCAATTTCAAATTCAGACTCGCGTTTTTTATCATTTAGAAAACTTTTTTCTTTGGCCTTGTATCTCTCAAGCTCAGTGGTCAATATCTCATTCGCGGCCTTAACATCGCGATTGACCTTTTTCACTTTTTCAACTTCGATAGTACAATTATTCAATAATGTTTCAAATAAAGCACGTGTTTCCTCATCAGTCTCAGCATGCTGTGAAACTGAGCCTCCATTATGATTCATATCGGGAGTCGTCGAATCAATATTGCTACTATTCGGCGTATCCTGATATGTATCATAAATAGGTGCTTGTGTCTCAGAATGCTGTTCCTCATGAAAAGACATATCAAATATATCATTATTGTTGTCATGATCGAAGTTGTGTACCTCAGAAAGTGCATTGGCATCATAAACAGGAGGTGTCTCAGAATCTGTATCATACTTAGCTTCCTGAAGATTAGCCATAAATATGCAGTTTGCATTCACTTCCTCTCTGTCCTCCATGTCATCCATCAGTGCCATGAAATCATGCTCCTCGGCGTTCAACTGGAATCCTGCCTCTTCCTTTTGTACTAGCATCAATGCTTTCTGCAGAAATTCTGAAGTCTTCCTTTGAGGCTTAGTAGGACAGTTCCTCGCCATATGACCGACACCTTGGCAATTGAAACACTTAATCACATTCTGCTGATTCCCATTCACATTTCCATAATTCCCACCAACTTGTGCTGCAACATTTCCATACTGATTACCCTGATTCCCAACATTACCAAACTGATTACCCTGAATACCAACATTCTGACCCCTCTGATTACCAACAACTTGCCCCATCTGATTCCCGACATACTGACCCATCTGATTCTGCCTATTCTGATTACCCATGTTATAGCCCGGAGCATATCCTTGCTGATTCCTCATACCTCCAACCATTGGCCCGGCATTGCCCATGTTGAAACTCGGTTGCACAATCTGCCTGTTACGAGTGTTCGTTGAAATTCGTTGGTTGTTGTTGGTTGGTGTGGAATAGCGTCCTTGGACTGCTTTTGTCAGAAGAGCAAGTGCTTGTGTCAAAGCATCAGTAGAATCATCACTGTCAGTGAACTCTGGTTCTGGGAAGTATGGATATGGTTGTTGTGGAATGACTTGTTGTTGTTGTTGTGGGTAGAATTGTTGTTGTGGGATTGCAGCAGTTTGTTGTGGAATGTATTGTTGTTGCATGTAGTTGTGAGTGGAAGATGATGATGATGGTTGATATGGTGTGTTTACTGATGAAGGTGATGGTGTATTAGCAATAAGTGCTAGAGGATCATGTTTCTTAGCAAGCATCTCAGCTCTCACTTCATTTGCCTCTGCCTGATTCTGCTTCAAGAAATCGTACAACTGATCATAAGTAACATCATGCAAATTCTTCGTCTGATAAACAATGGTGACGTATCTTCCCCATTCTGGTTGTAGCTCATTCAGAAAGATTGTGTTGTTAGCAATGTTTGTCTGAGTGAGGTTGTGCCTTGACAAATCATTCATGATCTTGCAGAATCTGAGATAATACGACTCAATGGATTCACCAGGAATTGAAGTGAACTTGCGAAGTTCCTTAAGCAATTGTGTTTCCATTTCTTGTTTCCCGATATCCGTTCCATACATAAGCTTCTTAACTCTTTCCCAGACTGCATGAGCACTTTCTTCACTATCCACTGTAGCATAAGTCGATTCTGGTAGACCAAGAACAACAAGGTGAAATGCTTGATCATCAGCAATGATTTGTTGTCGATCTTCTTCAGTGTAGTCAGTCTCATTCTGAAGTCTGTAGAAAGGTGGTACTGGGGGGGTTCCATTCGGATCACCAGGGTCTAGTATTTCTCTTGGTTTGAAAGGACCGTGCAAAACAGAATTAACAAGAAGTGTTCCATTTGTTTTGCTCTTAAGATAGCGTATCATTCTACTAGCCCATTGTGAATAACCACCCTTTGAAAGCATGGGAGGTCGGTTTTCAGCACCGGCGGCATGAATGTCTTGTTGAGTTGCCATGATGATTTGATTCAAAGTGAAAAGTCGTGAAAAGTTGTTGTTGGATCTTTAGGATGAACTTAGGTTGTTGTTGTAGATTAGGTTTGATTTGTGAAACGTCGTTGGTTGATACGGTTGTTCTTAGTGAGTTTGAGTTTTCCCTCCAACAATCGAATTTGAAAATTTTCTTACCCAAAATTTGAAAATCACTATGGAATGCAATTCTAAGGTTGCACGAAAAATTTGAGTTTTAAAAATTATGACGCCAAATTTTACCGAAAAAATTTGAATTTTGGCCTAAAAATTTGAATTTTTGGTCAAAATTTTCAACGTTAAACCAAAATTTAAATCTCGCGTAAAAATTGAACGTTTAATCTCCTGCAGAAAATAAATTTTACTCAAATTTTCCCGCCAAATGATCAACTCACCTCACAAATGAGGTTTACAATGCTTTATATAGTACTAGGAATATTAGATTTAGGCTTGTACATGTTTAGCCCTTGAACTTCCTAGTTTATGATAAATGAACATATAACTTATGAAACTACTTTCTAACGCAACCTATTACACGATATTCGACTTTAATGACCGACACTTCATATTATAAAAATACAAAGCTAACAGAGATCAACCGACTTCCATATTGTAGATAATCACAAGAAAAAAAAGGAAACAACAGATCGAAACCCTAAAAAACCCTAAAACAGCGATTAACAAGAAACCCTAAAAAATCGATAACCTAATCAAATCAAGTCTAAATCCTGATAAAAATAATGTTAAAGATTAGATTAAACGAAGCTAATCAACCAGAAACACGATCGTTAAAGGAATTAGAAGCAGGATTGAAGATTAAGCAACGATTGGAGAGAGTTTAGGGTTAAGAAAATAAATCGCCATTGGCACCAGAGAAACAATTCTATCTTGTAACCCCCTGAAATAGATTAAACCAAACACTCCCTTAATAGACTAATTAAACATCTTTGTTTGGAAGGAGGTTAATGGATCACTAGTAGGAGAAGACAATCTCTTCAAAACTACTACTCTGGCACTCCCATGTTTTCTGTGATAGCATGGTTCTGATCTATTGGTGTGTTAAGCTGATGATGGATGGGATTTATGGAGCTTTGGATGGCATGGACTGATATCTTCTTTGTTATTAGCTTTGAGGTGTGGTGAGTCACTGATTTCTGTTAGCCTATGAATATTGTGCTGGTTTGGAGGTCTTAGGTTGGTCCCTTTGATCTCTGATGATGCAGAAGTATTATTGGGTTCTCAATTTGAGTTGGGCTCATTACTACCTCATGGCCTTTTGCATTATGTAATGTTTCATTTAGATTTGTTATTGCTGTTATTGTATTTGAGCTAGGGATGTTGTCCTATGCCATCTTTTTTTGTTGTGCAATTATGTGAAAGTTAGGGAAGTGTCTTAGCTTTCTAAACACATTGTACTTTTACTGTTTGTACTGCCTTTGTGGCTCTTTTACTTAATAAAAATTTACCTTTAAGTAAAAAAAAATCGAAAAAACAAGAAAAACGAAAAAAAAATGGAAAAAGAAAAGTAGAAAAAACATACGGACTACCATCCCGTTTCCTCTTATTTTTATTTATGTTTATGTTATTTTCTTATTAGCTTAAGTCGAGTCGAGTCATGGCTTAGCAACGCCACATTGTGCATGTATTTGATCAAGATAATTAACTTGCTACCACTAAAAATACCCTTTATTCCAACAAACCGTGTTTATCATATCCCTACACCTAACATTACAACCCTTGAAAAGCCTTCTTTGATAGTTTATCTTAGGTGCTTACGCCTAGTGGAGGAGGTTTTTGATCCTTTCCCAAGCCTATGGTAATCTATTTGCTATGACAGGTAGTGAATGATATTTTTCCATTTCCATTTAGTTATATAGGTTTATAACACCTGAGAGATGAGAGTATCCAAACACTATTTGTGAGGTGCTAGTATATGATCTCCGTGCTTGTTATGACTAGGGTGGAATGACTATTTGTTGTAATTACTTTTATATTAGTGTTAAATGACCCCTAGCTCATACTTTGATTGGAATAAAAGCGCACTTGCTTGAGGACAAGCAAATATCAAGTGTAAGGGTATTTGATGAGGCAAAAAGTGTTACGCTTTTAGGGGGTCACTTAAGCCCTAATCCGTAATTATTTCATCAAATATTGCCTTAAATTGTTCCTTTTGTCATTTTAGGTACTTTGGAGAAGAAATCTGGAAAAGAAGGTATTTTGGACGTTTTTGGAGCATAAAAGTGAAGAAACGACAAAGTCTCAAATTATGCTGGAAACAGTACCTAACGGCGTCACTCTTTACGAGGTGACGGCGTCACGCTTTGACAAAGAGGTGGATAATTTTACACTTGACGGGCCAGAAAGATTTTGAAGCATTTACACGTGACGGCGTCACGTGTTATTTCACCAAGGCCATCACGTTATAAGTTAAAGAGAGATGGCCCAGAGAGATTTAAAGAGGGAAGGCGTCAAGAGTGGATCTGAGCAATCCGAGAAGAGTTTTGGCATGACGCCGTCAAGTTGTAAAATCTATATATATATTTCTAATTTTCATTCATTAGGTGTGTAACTTTTGGGATAACTTTAGGGATAAACCCTAGGTCGTGGTTTACTGTATTCTCAGGGGTTTTTCACCCTTGAATCATTCATGTTCAATTNATGGCCCAGAGAGATTTAAAGAGGGAAGGCGTCAAGAGTGGATCTGAGCAATCCGAGAAGAGTTTTGGCATGACGCCGTCAAGTTGTAAAATCTATATATATATTTCTAATTTTCATTCATTAGGTGTGTAACTTTTGGGATAACTTTAGGGATAAACCCTAGGTCGTGGTTTACTGTATTCTCAGGGGTTTTTCACCCTTGAATCATTCATGTTCAATTAAAGATAAGTCTCCTTTAAAATCAATCAATATGTATATGTGTTGCTTGATTATATCTTATGCTTGTCTTTACTTTAACATGTTAGGCTAGGTTTCTCGTATGTTTGCTTAGATCTAATGAAACCTAGCTATTGATTACTCGTTGTTAGTTTGTTATTGATTGTTGTGGGTGGGTGATGTCGATGTTAGGCTTAAGAAAACTGGCTAACCTCCTATACGGTAACTTGCTTGAACATCTTAAGAAACATGAATCGGATGTGTACTACGATTATATGGTTGTATTTAATGCATAAGCGAATTCTAGTGATCCCATGTTAGGAGCTTTTAGTCGGCTCGACATAGGAGTGAAGTAGGAGCTTATAAAGTTAGAGAAGATCGTACACGGACCTACGAATGGTTTAAAGGAATACAACCCGTCATCCACACAATTGTAACAAACCAATTAACCAGTAAAAGATAGCTAAGGAGTAAGGAAATCTAAGTAAACACACTTTTCACATATAAGTTTCACAACCAATTTATTTTCTTGTTATTTTATTTTATTTGCAATAGTAGATATTTGGGTTAGTTGACTAGCAACTAATTCCGCCCACTCTTCCAAATACCCGAGATTTTACTTGCTTTCATAAAATATAAAATTACAAAAAGAATCATCCCTCAACCCTTAGACCTAAACTAGAGTAGTTTTCAATCCTAACGACACTATTCCCCGAGAGAACGATCAATCCCCCGGTACATGGCACTTCACTATACTACATTAGTCAGGTACACTGCCTGGTGGGGGTTGTAAGCTTCTCAAGATCCCTTGAGAGGTAAAACCTATTGCGAAGGTTGCAAAACCAACGCATCAGTACTTCTAATGTGTTTGCTGCTCTTGATGAGATAGATGATTCTACTACGGAAAATGTTTAACCAAGTGGCAATTCCAATATGCCTATAGTTGATTTGGATGAGGGTGACACTGTTAATGTAGAATAAAGTTGTAATGATGCTACTAATATTGATGGAGGATACGTGAAAAACAATGAAAGCATCTCTAGTTCATCCAATGCGGCTCCTTCTTCAAAGAGCACACCCGACATGATTAAAGATGAAAAAAGATTGGTAATCTGGTTTCTAAGGTTGGGAATTTGGTTATTTCGGATAGTGATAGTGATGATGATGAAGTTCTTGAGGACTACAATGAAACCACAAGTTTTATGGCATTTGATGGTTCTAAAGTGATATTGGAGTGGGCATGAAGAGCTTATTGGAGAAGTGTAAGGATGACACCTATGCCCAAAACCCTTATGATGATGATGATGATGAGTTTGATGTTTATAGTCTAACTGATGCACAATTGAAGTTTACTAATGCATATGACATTAGTCTCTGTGGTTAGTTTAGACAGGTTGTTCTTTTTTATTTTGCATAAGTATAACATGTCATTTGTTATGCTAGTTTATGTCTTAAGCACTGTAGGCGCTTTTGGTTTGCCTTTTTCAGCTGAGGTGTGAGATTTACCTACATCCGTTATACTTAATTATTTTTTAGAGTAATAATATTTTACCGGGGGTAACCCTTTTACTCAAAAAAAAAAGGAGAATTCTCAAGGAAAACACTAGAAATCGAGCTAAATTATCAAAGTATGATGGAGATCGCTTTTCAGCCAGTTGCTACGCCGTATGCCATCCTTAGGCATAAGGCGGATACCGTCTCGTCAAAGAATATTGTCCAAGTTGAAGATGCATACGCCGTATGAGCTCTCGTCATGATTTTATTTTCCAAGTATTGAAGATCATACGCCGCATACCCTATAAAAATGATACGCCGTATGGATTGATTCTAGAAGATTGGGTGTCCACCATCCAGGTGCTTACGCCATATACATGGACGGGCCTAAGCCCTTTGAAGCCTATAAATACACACACATTCTACACTTTTTGAAGAGTTCTGCAGTTTTGAAGTTCTAAAAAGTCCTAAAGTTTAGGAGAAACCCTAATTCCCTTAGGGAGTCCACAAGAGAAGGGAAGACACCAAGAGTGAAGGTTTTACACATTATAAACATTGGATTATCCATTTTTCGTTATGATTTCAACTATATTTTCTACTATGAATAATCTTTGTTATCATTTGTCATGGAAGGCTAAGCCTTTTGTGCCTGCCTTGTTACGAACCTATTTTATTAATGTTCTTTAGTTTATTCTACGTACGTTTTCGATGATTTATGTAATGTTATAGACTTATGTCTTTGTGTCTACCATGGTAACTTGCAATCCTACATCGGCTGGTGTACAAGCCAGGTGGTCGGCAAATAGTACGATTCATTATTAACACTATTGGCATGTGATTTTAGTGGTAAGGCAGGACCAATGGGCGCTCACGTTGTGTAAAGTGGTAGACTATAAAGTTTAAGATTTAGTAGCGACATTGGCGACTGAATGATAACCAAGGCTTTTTACCTTTTGTCAAGAAAACTAAGTAGATTGGCAACCCACACAAAAACATAGATTACATAGATCAACTGAATGAACTTGACACTTGAAATATTATTTTTGGGTAGCAGGGGCTGGTAGACGTGCCCGAATTTTAGGAAGAAGTTAGGAGGAAAATCGATAACCAAGTGTCTTCTTGTATATTTGATTCACCAAAGCACACTAGATGAACAATGCACTAGAACTATATCATTAATAAATTAGGGTATTAATAAGGCAATCATGCCTTTTTCTGTTGATCTTCTTTTCACCAGAACTATAGTATTATCTTAGTTTGATTTTCTGTTTATTAGATTAATTAGTACTAAAAACATAATCTGCGGATTTAAAGCGTACGTGACAACCTTAAAAACTGCTAGAAATTTAGGATCTCTTCGCTCCCTGCGAATGACCCCGTCTTGCCGACGCACTATATTACACTGACCTAGTACACTGCTCGTATGTTTCAGTGATTGTTTTAAGGATTCGGAATACTATGAATTTAAAGATAGATACAACACAAAGTTGGCACCGCTGCCGGGGAGCAAGTGTGTATTTTGAGCGTCTATTAAGTAGTTTTTGTATATTTGTTTTAGTTTTTATTAAATTTTTATCGTTTTTATTTTCTTAAATTAGCATTTAGAATTTCTGAATTAACTGTTCATAGTCCATACGTCGTATACTTTTCCATAGCATACGGCGTATGAGCCTACGTTGTGAATTATTTTCAAACTAGGGCACCCATACGGTGTATACACTCCAATTGTATACAGCGTAAGAGCTCTCGTTCTGAATTTTTTCTTATTAGGGTATGTATACAGCGTATTGATGAAGTGAAAAGTGTGCCCATTTTAGAGGGTCATTTAAGCCATAATTCGTGATATTATGATCAAATATTGCCCTAAATCGTTCCTTTTGTCATTTTAGGTACTTTTGAGAAGAATTCTGGAAAACATGTCATTTTGGACGGTGTCAGAGTCACAAGGTGACGCCGTCAGCCAACCAAGACAAAGGAGTGGATTCTGACTATACGTGACGCCCTAAGCAAGAATTGTGATGTTTATACCTGACGGCGTCAGGTGTTAATAATCCTAGGCCGTCAGGTGTAATGTTAAAGAGAGACGGCCCAGAGCAAGTTTACAAGTGACGGCGTCAGAAGTAGATCTAGGCCATCCGAGAACCCTAATGGCGGCGAGCTGACGGCATCATAAGCTATAAGCTGACGCCGTCAGAGTGTATTTTCTATATATACTTTTCTATTTTTCACTCATTAGTGTGCAACTTTTTGGGAACAAACCCTAGACGACTTTGNTAGTTTAATTTTCTGTTTATTAGATTAATTAGTACTAAAAACATAATCTGCGAATTTAAATCGTACATGACAACCTTAAAAACTGCTAGAAATTTAGGATCTCTTCGCTCCCTGCGAATGACCCCGTCTTGCCGACCCACTATATTACACTGACCGAGTACACTGCTCGTATGTTTTAGTGATTGTTTTAAGGATTCGGTACACTATGAATTTAAAGCTAGATACAACACAAAGTTAGCACCGCTGCCGGGGAGCAAGTGTCTATTTTGAGCGTCTATTAAGTAGTTTTTGTATATTTGTTTTAGTTTTTATTAAAATTTTATCGTTTTTATTTTCTTAAATTAGCATTTAGAATTTCTGAATTAACTGTTCATAGTCCATACGTCGTATACTTTTCCATAGCATACGGCGTATGAGCCTACGTTGTGAATTATTTTCAAACTAGGGCACCCATACGGTGTATACACTCCAATTGTATACAGCGTAAGAGCTCTCGTTCTGAATTTTTTCTTATTAGGGTATGTATACAGCGTATATACATTAATTGTAAATGACATATACCCTAAACGGCGTATAAAAGCATTACCTATACGACGTATATAAGTTCCGAAATAAAGAGCAACTTTTAGTTTTTTGTTTCTTTTTAGTTTAATTTAGTTTACTTTTAGTTTGCTAGTACTACTAATTCTTCTTGGGTCATATTTCAGATAACAGGAAAATAGGTGACATTAACGATATGATGATGGAAGAGTACATGGCAAGGACGCATACCAACCATGGTGCGGGAGTTGTGCGACCTAGGATTGAGGATAACGTAGCATTTGAAATCAAGGGTCACAATCTGAAGGAGCTAAGGGAAACTCCCTTTTGCGGAAAGGATGATGAGGATGCTAATGAGCACATTGAAAAGGTATTGGAAATATCTGACATGTTTAACCTTCTGGGAGTAACAAGAGATCAAATCATGCTTACTATCTTTTCAAAAAACCATATTGGAAGAGCAAGAAGATGGCTAAAGAGCGAGTCAACTGGTTCGATTACTACATAGGAACTTCTGAAAATTAAGTTTCTTGCTAAATACTATCTACCTTTAAAAACTACGAGGCAAATTGAAGAGATTTACAACTTCAAACAAGAAGTTTATGAAACTTTATACGGGGCATGGGAGAGATACAAGAGCTTACTGTTCAAATTCCCACAACATGATTTGAAATCAAAGCAAGAAGTAGTCGTGTTCTACAAGGGACTTGACGTGCCGACACATCAAATGTTGGACTCACAAGGCCCTATTCCAAAGTTGACTCCTACTAACGGTAATAAAGCTATCCAAGACATGGTTGATCATTCCCAAATGTGGCATGATGGTGCC
This sequence comes from Artemisia annua, assembly GCA_014162995.1. NCBI lineage: Eukaryota > Viridiplantae > Streptophyta > Magnoliopsida > Asterales > Asteraceae > Artemisia > Artemisia annua. Next base: position 21,083 of record LBNU01008480.1, on the reverse strand, counting down.
ATTGGTCGAAGAAAGGTGGTGGACAATTCTGTAGGATTAGCTGCTATTACTGCTGAACTAGATAAGCTGGGTTGTGATCTTACCAATGTAAAAGAGAAAGTTCATGCAGTTCAAGTTAGTTGTGATATCTGTCATGGCTATCATTTGGCCAAAGATTACCCATTGAAAGATGAAGTTAATATTGAAGAAGTTAGATATGGGGCGACCTTTCTTAGGAAATGGGTATAGGCAAAGAGCACCTGTATACTACTCCAGTAATGATAACATACCTTGAGGAGGAGATCGATGAGCATCTCTACAGGAAACTCTGAAGAAGTTTATGGATGATTCTGATAAAAGGCATGCAGAAGCAGAAGAAATGCTCAAGTAATTTAATGCCACTACCGAGATGGCAATAAAGAATCAAGTTGCATCCATAAAGAACCTGGAAAATCAGGTTGATTAACTCGCCCGAGTAGTTGAACGAAATTTTGATGAAGCCTCTACCAGTAATCAGCAATCCTGGTAAAGTGCAAATGAATGATATTGTAACACCCCCAAAATTGTCGCAGCGGAAGATTGTGTCACTGGGGTATTACTTCTTAGCACAAAGTACAAGTACAGAAAACGACTCTAAATGAGACGTTTTGAAATAAATTATCATTCAATTAAAATATCAGAGTTTACAAAGAGGTCCCACAAGTTTACAAAATATACAACATAAAAGTTGTAAAGTTTTTCGAATGATAATATATGCATCGTCTTCAAAATTTTTTCCATGCGCCTTCACATGCCAGCTAATTCCTTTCGTACTGAGATAAACATGCTAAATAGTCAACACAAAAGTTGAGTGAATTCATAGGTTTGGAAATAGTAGTGGATAATAAAGTTCATAGTATAATCGCAATGTGCCCAATCATCATCCTGATAGTTATTATTGCTCTAAGCTCATGGCACGCACGACTGACTGTGTATATATATATATATATATATATATATATATATATATATATATATATATATATATATATATATATATGTATCACCGTATGATATATACATTAAACAATTTGCCCCGTGTAGGTACTATGCCAAATACCTAGAAATTCAAATATAGTGCGCTTGTGATATCCGCTGTATGATTAACACAAACGGGATTCGTGATGTGCGTTTTGTTAGTGCAAGTTTTAAATTTATAAGGGTGAATTACCGAATCTAGAAACAACACATACGAGCAAGTGTACTCGTCCGTTATAGCAAGATATGATGGTAAGTCGGGATCGTTCGCAGGGATTTGTGAGTGAATCGGAATATAAGTCTAAAAGTAAATCTCTAATGTACGCAAATAAGATAATAAGCAAATTCAATAATTTAAAAACTACACTTGTTTAGACTATTTTTCTACTTAATAACACACATGATTGTGATAACTTTTGATAACATGTTGGTTGTGATAATTAGATGGTGGACTAATCTATTGTTTTTACAAGTTAAACCTTCGTCAAGATTTTAGTTCATAAAAACAAGCTTTAAGAGTAAACCAATCAATTCAAGATCTATCAAAGGTTCATAAGATATGGTGATTATCTTAAACACAAGAACAAACTCTTATTACAAATCAANATATATATATATATATATATATATATATATATATATATATATATATATATAGTACGATATACACATTAAACAATTTGCCCCGTGTAGGTACTATGCCATATACCTAGAAATTCAAATATAGTGCGTTTGTGATACCCGATGTATGATTAACACAAACGGGATTCGTCAATCCCGATAGGCCTATCCACAATATTTGTGCTCACTCGCAACAACAAGTGATTAGTGGTCCATGATAAGGGGACTTTTGGCATAAATAACTTAGGCATGCAATAATACATTCAGGGCTAGTATTCATTTTGCAAGTAATTGTCCATAATAAAAATAGTAGCATGTATCTTCCCCAAAGAGTTTATAAAACAGTTAAACAAAAGTTGGGGCTATGAACTCACCGTATTGACAAGCAGTGGATTCTAGCGATATATAGTGTATCGGGAAGTCACAAGCTTTAACGACGATCTATGAAAGTATAGTGATCGTATCTTAGATATTTAACTAGAAAGTACAAAATAACTTTTATGAAAGTATTTGTACCTTTGACATTGTATATATTTTTGTAAGTTTAAAAAATAAAAAAGTTTAGTTTTTATCAAAAATAGTAACAAGCCCTGTTGATAAGTTATCCTATGGTCGGATTTATGTCACTTTTAATATTTCATCAATTCCGTAAATCATTATGTTTTGGTTCTTATGTCCTCGGCAAAGTATTTGGATGTATTTACCTATCCTATAAGTCTCATGGTCTTAAATATCTCATTACTTATATCAAATTACTAATGTATACTTATATGTCAATGCAGAATTTTGGACAGCATACTACAGTCTCGCCAAAACGGCGATAAGTTGGGTTCTACAACTCAGTTTGACGCGAGTCTCACGGCATTGATTAGATTAAAGTGTTAGCTATAACTTTTATTCTTTGTACAACAGAGGGTTCTATGCAAATTTTAAGAGATAATAGCTAACTAAGTTTAGTGTGTAGTTTTTGACATGTTTTACCAGTTTTGCTCTCATTTACTTGTCGGGATGAGTTATGAGGTGCGCCACCTGGCAAAACAACCACAAGACATACATATACAAGCCTATCTTATTGCATGAACCTCAAAATTTACTGAGATAACCATTTTAATCAATCTTTGGGGCTGTTCTAATTTTCAGGTTTATATATTATACATAAGGCTTGTTTTATCTTATTTTCATGATTATAAACACATCTACAATGTTAAACACTTACAAAATCATAATTACATCATAAAAATAATAAGAGTCCAGTAGCCTATTACATCCGTATTGAAAGAATCATGAAAGATAAACATAAATCTTACAAGGGAAAGGATGAAAAGTTACTAGTACAACAAGAACAATTCAATACTTAACGCTTCCTAATCTTTCACCCTTTTCTTGAATCTTTAACCAACCTTGTAAAACCTTGCTAATTACCCCAAGAATAGCCTTATATCTCAGCCCCTAACACCTTGTATATCTCCTAATCTAACCATAGAATCACCAAAACAACCCAAGAACCTTGTAAAGCTCACTAAACCCTTCAACTTTGGTGTGAATCATGTTGTATATGATCAAAGTGGTGAATATATGGTGATTATAGGTGTACGGAAATGGAAGAGTAAGGAAGAGAGTTTCATTATTATTTTCTTGATCTAATTTGTATCAAATGAAATAAAAAGATAAGTATCAATGTAACAAGCATGAGGTGGTTAACTAAGTTGACATTGGTGGCTTATACGTGGCATAAGGGTGAGTTTTCTGTAAGAATTTTGTAATTATCTTACATAATATAGTTAGTTTAAAGTTTAGAGGTATAGTTTGATCCCAGTAATTACTAGGTCCTTAAATCACAAAACTTAAAATCGGGCAACATAAAAAGGTAATATTTATTAAAAAAAAATAATAATAAACTTATCAATATTCTCCAACTTAGTATATTAGATGTGTGATAAGTTTAACGGAGTGCGTATACGTTGATAAAGCCTAATATCATGGGGTTAAGTACGCGCAATGCGTAAAAAGCACAATGTTTACGTAAAAATAACAAAATGACAATAGTTCATATAAAATATTGTAGGAAACGGTGTACACTTTTATTAATAAATCGAATTACAACGAATAAGTAATTAACAGAAAATTAAATAACAGACAGAAAGGAGTAGAAGCAGATGACAGACTCTTATAACGATTAAATAAAAGAAAGCGGTAAAGGTTAGAACGAGGCTCGTGTTAAACACGATTCCCTTAAAACAGATTCACCGTCTGCTTCCCAGGGTACAACGTTCAAAGCTGTTGTACAGCCGGACTAGACACACTTGCCTGAAAAATCATTGAATCTCTGCGTGTTTCTGATCGAATAACACTGTGAGAATGCGACGACTATAGAGCTGTGGTATTTTTTTCTGTATCAAACCGAATGAGAATATGACAATATTTATAGCGTAAATTTATCTTGTTCTCCAAGACTAAATATTAGTCATAATAAACGAAATCTGTTATAACAAAAACATATTTTCGTATATTGTATTACACAAATATTATTCTGTAAAAACTTGTCCAATAAGTTCAAATCTATTCCTAAAATAGATTTATAGAATATCTTGGAAAAAACTAACCCGAACTGGCAGCAAAAATATTCGCACGTAGGCGAGGTTTCGCAGCTGCATTCGTGTCCGCAGGTCACGCGGGCTCGCATGAGTTCAGAAGCTTCGAACCCATTTGGCCTGGAAATCCCACAATCTGCACCCCCCCCCTCCCTACGCGCGCACGTAGGAGTGGGATCATAGCTCACCTAAAGGAATTTGGTAGCAAATACCAAGATTTCCTTATAAACGCCTTTCCATTTCATTCATGGAGCGATGTGGGACTTTTCCATTTTTGTGTTTCATGTGCCTCACTTTGAGACACGATATCTCATTCATTTCAACTCTATTTTGGACATACTAAAGCTCGTTACGAAGCTCTCGTGGAGGAGAACATAACGCCCCCAACAAACACTAATATATATAACATATACATATATTAAATTATGTCCAAACTTTGCAAAAACTCTTTTGCAAAACCACTTTTCCAACAAATATGACTATTAGTGAAAATAAAGTGTATAAAACACATAGACTCATCCTAGTCTTGTGTTGGCTACGAGTAAAGTTCACACGATTGAACTTTCAGGTTTATATGTAAAGTATTTATTTTAAATAATAAATAAAAATATAGAGTTAAATAGGGGACCCGAAATGTACGAGTTGGTACAGGTGTCAACAGCAAGTTTGACGAGGCTAAACAAGCTTAAACTGCTAGTATTTCTGACGAAACTAATGATTCGTCTTCTAGTAGTTCATCTTTTGTGGAACAAGTTTCTAGAGCTTTGAAGAAGAAGAAGAGTACTACCTGTGACATTTATGTGGTTAATCAGTATAGTCAAAACGTAATGAGGGATTTTGATATAACAATAAATCATACATGCATAAGCCTGCTTTAGAATGCGGCTATTCAAACTTAGTCCTTAGGGCTAAGTCTAGCTATTTCCGGATAGAAAAGAATGATAGTCGATCGTCATAACAAAAATATAATGAGAAGCGAGTCAGGAATGAACTTTGCAACCTCTATGTTTGTCAGCAAATCTTTAACCATTTTGGCTACACTAGCAAGGTACCCGCGCGATGCGGTGGCAGATACCCTGAAATTAAAATTTTGGCGAGCAACATTTTCTAGCTATAAGCGTTTTGTGACAATAATTTTACAAATAGCGAGATTTTAAGTAAAAAAAAACTATATCATACAAAAATTGTAGGGTGCACATGCGATACTTTTAAAAATATAAAAATGATACACAGTAATATTGTGAAGATAGTTAGATAAGCCCGACCTCACAATTAATTTAATAAAATTTTCAGATTTAGCCCATACTAACTAAAATTTCGCAACCCAACTTTAAAAAATTCAGCAAGCTCATAAAATATCCACAACCCAAATCCACAACAAACCCTACACCCTTTAGAATATAAGTTCTTTATTATGGAAACCTAAACACACATCGCACATTCAAGGTCCCCATCCAACCTTCTCTCCATCTAAAAAAAACTTGCAGTCACCAAATATCTCATTCTCCAAAATAATACGCATATTCAATCTTTCCAACCTTATAACTCCTTAACAAACGAAAATAACATATCAAATAAATTCACCCTTATATCTCCATGGCAGTCACACACCTAAATAGCTCGTCTTCCTACATATAAAAAATGCAACATCATAATAACATTTCTTCCATCTCCTTATGACAAACGCAGCATAAACCTTCTTTATTTCAACCGTAACCGAAGCACACTATGTTCGTCAAGATCTCATTAAAGAGGTCTTGGGTAGGCTTTTTGTTTGTTGTCCTCTTATTTACTTTCAAGATCTATGATGGTTTACTCTTATACTCTTGTTTTAACAAACAAATTTATTAGTAATAAAGAGAAGACTGAGATTGTTTTTTCTTTGTAATTTTCAAGTCTCTGTTGTTTGATAAGGATTAGTTATTGTGTTGTGCTGATTGTGGTTATTTCTTTATTTTCATTTCATGTCTTAAGGGGTATATGTGGACAGTACGTAGGATGTTGATTGTCTGTTATGGATTTTGGATTTGTAAGATTATTGTTGACTTTAGTTGTAGAGATTTTTTAGTGTTGAATCATTTGGTATAAATCTCGTTTCACTTTCTTTTCTTTTCTTTTCTTTTTCTTTTTTTTCATTTTGACTACTGGATTTTAGATTTACGTTTTAGAAGGTTAATTTTTTGGAAGCTTAATTTGATTGTACATTGCGGTAAAATGGTTATGTATTTTAGTGAGAGGGTAAATTAAATAGTGTATTAATTATGTGTTGGATAGTACTTTTTTAGTTATCTTTGTGCTTTAAATAGTTATAAACAATGCTTGATAATTTGTATTTTTTTATATAGGGGGTGTTTTAATGACTAACATTTAATAACATTAATGTTGTTTGATAGAATTTGGTCTTAAAATGACACCACGCTTGTTTTTGTTGTACAATATGCTTACTTTGTTGTAATTCTGAAAATTATGTGCATTAAAGTGTTGTAAACCATGCATTATTTTTTGTAAATCTGAAAATTTTGGAGAGAAAGTGCTTCATGCATTATATGTAGTATAGATTTCTTATTGTTCTTTAAAATGCACCTCTAATTATATAAGGGATTTAAATAAGTGATTCTTATAGGATTTCTTAAGAAAAAGTATTTATGGGTTGATAATTGTATTATTAATTGCTAATAATATTTCCGTTTTTTTTTCTCGTCCTGTATGGTCTTTCTCACTTTTATTACACACATCTTAGGCACAATTCTTATAAACTAGCAGGATACCCGCGCGTTCCAGCGGCGGGTACCCTGTGATAATTAACCGGAGAAATAGATCCCGATGAGGAATGGCTCACAAGTTTGTATCGGTTTCAACGGGTCCTCTTTGGTTCACTTTCGGATGGCTTTTATTAACTAGCCGAATCGGTGGCGAATCCGGTTCCCGGTTGAACCCGTGGTCCGGTCTGGTTTTCAAAACTATATGTACCATCAACTTGTTAGATTGTGTAAACTTTTGTGTGTTTTATTAGTTTGTACAATATGTCTAATAACATGTACTTTTTATTTTACGGGTGTTTTAAAAATAACATTAATTAGTGTATTTAATTATTTTATATTTTGGATTATGTTATAGCTTGTTTATATTGTACATTGTAAAAATTTTATTGTACTTTTTAGAAATGGGGTATTTTAATTAGTTGTATTTAATTTGGTAGCTATGCTTTTAACTGGTTGTACAATGTGAATAACTCATTGTATTTTTAAGTAATAGGGTGTTTTAATAGGAGTGTTTTTTATGTTTTAATTTAATGTTGTAATGCTGAAGTTTAAGGCATTAAATGTATAATTGTGTTGATATTACTTGTACTTTTAGCATTAAAAGGTGTAATGTTGAATTTTAAGGTTTGCATTAATTTTTAGGCCATTAGTGGCCAAAAGTGGCGTGTACATGTAGCTACAAAACTTGTAAATGTCTAATTGTATTGATTTTAATGTATTAAATGTGTAATTGTGTTGATATTACTTGTACTTTTAGCATTAAAATATGCAATACTTAATTTTAAGTATTTCTATATTTAGTAGGCCTAAATGCTTTATAAGATAGTTAAATATCCCCAAAGTGAGGCTTGATGTTGTTGACGGGCCACACCATTTCTTCCGTGAAGCTCTTGGACTCCCACAATTCTACATCTTGTAGAGAGTTTAGTCAATCTTGCTCAACAGTAACTTGAAATGTATAGAACGAGGATGGCTTCGACCCGCCGCGTTGCGGCGGGGCATTGGTCATGCACGTAAATGGGCAAAGGCTAAAGTATTACAACAATAGTATTTATATTCAATGTCACCCTGTTTTAACTTGACAATGATCGAAAGAAACATAAGGCAGGAACTCCAACTTTTATTTGCACCACAACATAGTATGTATAGTGCGTGACAGCAACAAACACGAACAATGACCAAACATAAAAAAAACAATAATAATAATAATAATAATAATAATAATAATACTCGTACTGTATTGCTTTTTCCCGTACATTTGAGATTTGCCTTCGCTTCTTTCGCTTCATGGGTAGCGACGTTTATCAAAACCACATAGTATCTGCAAAAGTAGAAGACATATTCAATAATGTGAAACCTGAATTTGTGCTTTCCATTGCAATTCCCCATTCCACAATTGATCATAAAACTTACGTAAGAGAGCTGGTCTTCATATTAGGCATATGTGGTTGCATATTATTATGGTCGTGGCCTGCAACTCATATGGGAATTTCACAATTATCATGTTACTCCGTATATCCTCATTATAACATCTGATGGTTCGAATATATGAACGCCCTAAGCGAAAGAATGTAACGGGATTCCAAAGTCAGCGCCTTCTTTTTTCATGATAATCAGTTATATACATCATTAAACCTGATTACGATTTACGAACCTAACTCTATGTGCGAGCGGATCAAATGCTGCAATAAGTTTAGAATCATCTATGATCCAGCATAGCAAAACCGTATAATTATCCCACAAAAGCCATCCACATTAGGAACAGTTTGACCTTAACCTGTTTGACCCGTGACTCGATCCACATGAGTCACCCATTTTGCAGCCATATCATTAAGCATATAAGTGATTTCAAACTTGCGTCGCCCTCGGATCTCTCCATTCGCAGCTCAGCAATTTCGTAAGCTTCAGCGGCATCGGTTGTTCCTTTTTTGTATTCTGCAACATACAAATATATAGCGACACAACAGTTAGTTCAAGTCACAACTAAATAATATTAAGAAATCAAATCTACTCAAAAAAATCAAACCTGTATCAGCAGCCTTGGTTAAGGGGACTTTAGAAGCATCAGGTTATATGACATCGGCCAATTAGTATCACCTTACCTACCATTATATAAGTATTAACATATTATCACCACATATGAAAAACTATTACTGAAATGGAAAGGTATTGGAACGTCATCCATAACACGAAACCACTACACTGGATATGTAGTGTTAATTTGCTATTTTACATTTCCCATCACGTACCAAATGTGTCGCTATTATACTTTTAACTACTAATTCTCTAATTGCTACAAAACCATCTTTTGAAAATTCTACTCTATGACCAATTTTATTTTGGTACGACAATTAGAGCCATGAGAACATCGTTGTGCATGTAGAACATTATTGTACCAGACCTGTATTCAAATGAAAAATAACCATATGTCATAAAAGGGGCCGGAAATGCACACTTGATATCTAAGGAGGTGTTTAGGTAAAGCTTATTTAACCGTCCTATTAGCTTGTTTGAATCTGGAAAAGCTGATTAGCTTATACTTCATTCAAGTCAGTTTACCTCAACTTGATATTTGAGAAGATCTAGGCCCTAAAAAGTGGATTTATGAGCTATTCCAGATTCAAATAAAGCCATAAACCGCCATAAAAATGTAATCCAAACACCCCATAAGACACGCCATTCATTTACCAAAATGATATGATGAGTCAGATTCTCTGATAAGCTTGACTCACTATAAACCTCCGAACTAAGTTTGTTACCTCAGCAACCGAGGCTGATATATTATGGATTGCTTGAGCTATTTAAGAAAACGCATATTACCTATAACTATTTGAAAACAACAGATGAAGTGATACCTATAGAAAGGATAAAAAGAAAACGAAGCGACATTTTACCCATAACATGTTACAAATTATTAGGTGCATGACCTCGTGTAGTTGAGCCACCTCGTCCAGTATTCTGATGTGAGGTGGAACAACTTGATATTTTTTGTCCAGTCACACCTATAATGACAGCAAGCATTATTAAGTTAATATAAGGTATTCCAAAGTAGCTGTTCTATTTAAAAGGATGTGGTTGCGAGTAAATATAACTGCAACATGTTATCCATAGCATGTTACGAATGAGTAGTTGCATGACCTCGTGTGGTTGGGCGTACACGTCCAATATTCGGATATTAGCTCGAACAACTTCACATTCTCTGTCCATTCGTACCTTCAATGGTAGCAACCGCGACCGAGTTAGTATAAGGTATTCCAAAGTAGTTGCGCTAATTAGAAGGAAAGAAAATTACTATTCAAGATGCACTAACTTAACAGGAACCTAAAGTGTGTAGCCACTTGCCTGTAGCCGAGAATTGTATGGAATCGTTATTACAATGTGGAGGCCTGCAGACATTTTGCATTTGCCTATTTATATTCAATGAAGACCCTGTACAGGTAAAAAAAATGGAGAGAAACTGTTAAATAAGTGTTTTAACGTGATTTCAAAACCATGACAGAAATAAGTATTTAGGTGAACTGATGGGGTCACAGCTACACATATTACAACCATGTGAAGTGGAACTGTTTAGTGGCAGTTAGTGCTTATACCTAAAACATTAACAGTCAGCAGTAAAATAATATAGGATAATTTAAAAATCAGACAGTATTCAGAAAAGGAAAACGAATCAATATCGAGGATGTATTTATTTGACAGAAACAAAGATTGCGTATTAACTTGCCTGTAGCTAACGATCGTGCCCGACTATTATGGCCTCACGAACTGCTCGCAACATTTGTCAGTGGTACATTTATACCTACCAGATTACCAAAACATGAAATATTAGCATATAATATAAACGGCCATATGTGTCACATAAATGATTGTTTCAAAAAGAAGGAACAATTGAAAGCCATCACCTTGACTAACACGGCCAGTAGATATGGTTTTCAACTCAGTGGCTTTTGAAACGCTTCTTAAGACATCCCTAACGACAGGTTTGGTTCAAACAATGTTGCCGTTTACACATCGTAGAGCTTTCTTTCTTTTGAGATGTGTGAAGCAACTTCTGGAAGTGTCTTTCGAGAGAGAAAGCTGCAAATCACTCATCGCACATGAAGAATTACTTTTTCTATTTAAACAGCCTTAACTTTCATCTGCCGTAGTCAAACCGTCATCCTGTCTTTTCACCCATTTTGGTTTGGCCATTAACCTCGGCTGCAAAAATGTAGAAATTAAAAATCAACCATTTAGTTTCAACGTATGATAAGTAACTCAAACCCAAGAGCATTAACCTGTGCGCAAATCATTCAACACAATTATCATGTACCATTGTCTTTTAAACGCTGACTTTTCCAAAAAAAGTCAATACTCCATCTTCTTTTTTGTCTTCGAGGTGGTCGGAAAATATTTGTCAAAACCCTGAGTAGGAATAACATAGCATAATATGAATGAGTTACTCTCTTATTTAAATTATTAAAAGCTCATAAACTCACCTTTTTTGGTTATAAAAGAGCTTATCAAATTTGGCTTATGTACTTTGTATGCAAATACAGCCCAATTTCAAAAACATGCAAATCCAAATCTCTACATTTAAGTATTCCAACTACAAAATTTATTTAATCCATATTTTTCCACGATTAAATCGTTCCAAACATTGAACCATTTCTACTTTTCAATACAAAACCTCAAAACTTTAACTTATAGATTTCAAAAACCACCAAAATTTCCAACAAAGGCGTAAAAAAAACTAAAAATGATGTGAAATTAGTACACTTTTAACAAACATAAATAAACCATGATTCATAAATTTAAAAACAAAAAGACCACATACCTGTAATTTGAAGTGAAAAAAAAATCAGATTAAACTCTGGAATCTGTGTTCGAGGCTTCCGGAAGTGATGAGTCATATCTGTTGTGTATGAATCTGTGAGAAAAATGATCAACAAACACTTCCTTCTCCCCACTTGATCATTTTTCTCCAACATCCTTCAAAAACCACCCACCGCCTCTTTTGCGTCTTTAACAGGCTAGTAACTACAAAAGATGCAAACCAAATCGGCGACAACAAAAACAACAACAACAGGTACAAAAGAAACCCACCTGATAGACCAAGAAGTTGATACAAAAAAACAGTAAATATAATTGAAGTATTGTACCAAGTAAAACCCTACAATCAAAACCACATCACGTACCTCCCAATTTTTTGTGTCGGCACAGATCTAGATCTTGGGAAACGTAAACTCCAAGCGGTGATACTTATCACCTGTGTTTATCTAATATATTAAAAGACCATGCAAAGCGTACGGATGTACATCCAGCTATGGGCTGAAGTAAACCCAATGGTGGGCTGAAGAAAACCCAACGTGAAGGCCCAAAAAAAAATAATAAAAAAGAGCCTCACGGCAAATAATATATAGTAGGTAATGGCAACCAAACATACATTTCCATTTATGGTAATGACAGTTATTTAATCTAATCCACTTATTCAAAAATGAATATTCAGCATTATAGTAAGTTTTTAGTAAAAAACTAAAAAGAATGTCCACATTCAACCCTAAATTACACTTTGTCACAAAGGGTAAAATTGACCTTTCTGCTTTCTGGCCATTCTATGTACTCTTAGGGGGTGTTTATTTTTTTCCTTAGCTAAGAGACCATGTGGGTCCTACGTGGGTCCATGCATGTTAATGCCTCTATATGGGGAGAGAGACATATTATATGGCTTGTGGACATAGAGGAATTAGTGGAAATTTGTAGGCTCCACATAAAAAAATAAACATTATTAAATGCTTGTGTGGACCCATGTAGTCCCTTTCTCTTAGCTAAGGAAAAAAAGAAACACACCATAAGCTTCTCAAACAATCAATGTTTACCAAAAACTCTTGAACAACTAATTATTTGGTTATCAGAATTTCAAAATCACATACAATTTCGACATGCATATCCAAACATCCCCATCCTTTAATTTTAGCATATATTTGTTTTCAACAAAAACAGTGTTCCTTTGGCTGTCTATACTCATTAGTAAGTTTGCCAGAATTATATAAAAACTCCAAGTTCTTGGCAATTAGGTACAGAACAAAAAAGGATGGAACCCACGATTATTGTTATGTTTATAGTATCTTCAGTATAATTTAGTGGAGCATGGTGTAATATCATATTTTGGTGGGACATCTATGTCCCTTTATTTCCTACTTTTTACTGAAATATCATGGAACTTCATGTACATAAGATGTCACTCTATATAGTTTTCTAAAACATCAATGATATTTATTTGGAAGATGTAATGACTTAAGGGTTGTTAAAGGTACTAAACATTATTACGATTTCCACTACAGGATGTACCCAAGTGTTTTCAATGATTTCTTTTATCGATTATTAAAGCGAATTTTACTTCCGGTCTTGAAGAGAATGATGCCTAGTGTTTGTAATTTTCTTTGTTAGGCGAGTTCTCATTGATAAGCATATGGTCTTTGGACTATGCTCTTGCGTTGTTCATTGAAAAAATTAGAGTTGGTGGGGTTGCGTAATAATCGGTAATGAAACTATTGCATTGTATTCACCTGATAAAAATAACAAAGATTACATGACTATATGCATAACCTTTACTTTGCTTGGAAACTAAGCTAGGTTAATAATAATGGGTTGCCCCTAATGCGACTCAAATAACCTAATAACAGCACTGATTTTAACATCCCCTCAGGATGGAGCATAGTTATTGATCATGCCCAACTAGTTAAATAAAAAGACCCAAAAAATAATAAGCAATAGTCTTTCCAGTAGCAATAGTTCAAATTTTCAACAAACGCAAAGTTAATTGGACCGAACTAAAAAGATCTCACTTGGGATCTAGTCAAAATACGTAGCAACCTGGAGAGTACATGTCTCAATCAAATGTTCATCTTAATTAGTTTCAAAACAACAGCAACACGTCTCGAAAATCCATGTAAATTTATGTAACTAAATTTGCGGATAACGTCGTATTATGGGTAAATCTCAAAGTTTATCCTGTCAGGCTAGGAGTATTGTTAGCATTGTATTTTTATATTATGAAGTGTCGGTCATTATATTCTAGAATCGTGTAATAGGTTGTGTTAGAAAGCGTTTTAAGAAGTTATATGTTCTATATTCAATAACTAGAATGTCAAAGGGCCAAATATGTAAAAGATCTAAAGCCCTAGACTTCTCACCTATATAAGCTATTGTATAACCTCACTTTGAGGTTGGTTGATCATTTGGTAATAACACATAGTTCTTATTTCACACTCATGATCCTCCCATCTCTCTCTCTCTCTCTCTACATCTCTCTTTCTCTCTCTAGATTTAGGTGAAGAAGGTCGAGATTTAGGTTGTATACGGGTTCCTACAAGTGGTATCAATCGCCAAGGGATAGATTTAGGTTGTTTTAGATTTAGTTTTGTATTGGTTTTGGGTCGTTAGGTCATTTTTTGGGTCGTTTGGATTTTTTTTTCACTCG
>LBNU01008477.1:4302-39759 GCA_014162995.1 Artemisia annua | reverse complement strand
ACACGCTCCTCATTACGCAATTCACATAAATTAACGGACTTAAACGAATGCTTAGATTGAAATAGAGAAGCATAAGACAGTGTAGGTGCTGTTTTAGATCCACTATTAGCAGACGACTTACCAATATCATCCTGAACGGCACTCCCACTAACAGCTTGCATAGGTTGTTGAGGCATCCCTATGGCAGGCATGGTAGCATCCTTAGAACCTTGAGAATTATCCGTTGCAATCACGGAAGCGTTTGCTTCCATAGCGAGTAAAATACGAAACAAAACCTAACAAAACTAAACTAGAACGAAAACAAGGAAAACCCTAAAAACCCCACGACCAGCAGATCTATAAATCAGAATTCGACCCTCATGGATCAAACCCTAATCGACAGAACTAATCGAACCAAACGCAATAATCCTATAGAACAAAGCGAATCCCTATCAAGACCCTACATACGATCGTCCCTGATGAGAGGAGATCGATTTAGGATAAGGAGGCAGGATCGATTTTATTTTTTTTAGTGTAGAAGGAAATCGCCAAAGCAAAGTCGATTTTAGGGTTTTTATCATAGATTTTATCTGTTAGCATGGTTATATAAGTACGTAAAATATGGAAACGTAATGCATGACTCATCAGCAGACGAGACCGAAAACTTTGGTTCACAGGGTTTGGCAATAATGGACAAAGGTGAACAAATAACGAAACGTGTGGATCAGTCAGCGTTTATGACTAGCAACGCACTAAAAGAGCATACGAAAACAGGAGGCCGTGATCAACACGAGGTTTTGAAAAAGGTTGCTAAGTTTTTTATGTCACAAATGTTTGGTGGCGTGACAACATCGGTTTTAATCTGGTTGTTCAAGTATGTGACTGGTGAACAACCAAGAGGGGCAGACACATTGGACCAAGTGAGTCATAAGCTAGCTTCGAAAGCTCGAGAAATAAGGGACAAGGGTGAACATATGACACAAGACTTAAGTAGTAAAGAAGTGATGAAAAAAGCTACTATGACAATGATCGGTAGCTCACTTATTGTGCTCTCGGGTTTTACATTTGTAGGGACAGTACTTGGACTGATATTAGTTACGCCACTATTTGTGGTATTTAGTCCCGTGCTTGTTTCGGTGGTTATAACCGTGTTTGTATTTGCAACCGGGTTTAATATTTCGGGAGGGCTTGGAGTTGCGGGTGTGACGGTGCTGGTTTGGTTGTATATGTATGTGACTGATAAACATCCGATAGGTGCGAACTCGTTGGACCAAATGATGCATAAGCTCGGTTTAATGGGTCAGGAAATGAGGGAGAAAAGCGTGCGTGAGATCGAAGGTGTTGGTTATACAAATGGAGTCGAATGGGATCATGATCAAGAGAGTTCGGTTAAGTAATACTCGTACTATCTTTACTTTGATGACTAGAAAAAGAGCGTTGTTATAAGTAATGGGGTTAAAGTCGGGGTAATAACAATGTTCATGTTAAGATGTTTTGTAGAAATAAATAAGTTGGAAGAAGGGTATGATAAATGTTGATAATAGAGTATGTTGCAACTTGAAAATAGTTTATTGTTTTTTGTATGGCAATTTTAGACACTAGAAAACAAATTACAAATAGTCATTTTGGTCTTTGTAACAACATAGATCAATTAGAATAAACATCTTCTCGTCTACTCGATCACCACTCAAATGAATTGAGACACGATACGATCAAATATATATGATGTTTTTCTTCATCTTCATTGCTTCAAAGATAACGTTATTTCGATATTGCCACATCACCAACATCGCAGAGATGAAAATAACTTCCAAAACGCCTATTGATTTTTGACGAATGTTGATAGCATCAATCCAATTAAAAACATCGGCTATCACCTCAAACGCAGGTTGATCCAATGGAAGATCCTCTCCCACATTCGGACTACGATATCACACTTCACAAAAATATGATCCGTATCTTTCACTGCAGCTCCACAGGAAGAGCATATGATTTGAAGGAACATCTATCCCTCGCATCATAAGATTTTTTCGGGTTAGTAATCTGTCCTGCGTGAGTCTCTATACCAAGATGTTCACCTCTATAGGCACGAGATTATTCCATCTTGTCTCTGTATTTCCTTCCTGAATGAAGATTTTTTCGTCAATATGCATACGAATGCAATCAACTATGAAAGAACCATCCTGTTGCAACGTACATTCCCATGTATCTCCATGATCAGAGAGCTCCAAATATTGTAACGATTGTTGCATGTCTATATATTGCTGACTAGTGCAACCGCCATCTGGCATACGACGATGCCAATTCTTTCGCCATTGTTCATCCACCCATCGATCGCCCACCATGCACTGTTTATCACTCTCCATAGCATAGACACAAGGGAATCACTCATTTAACGACCTGGTACCCACCCACACGTCCGTCCAAAATCTAGTAGCATTTCTGTTTCCAATGTTATTTTTCATTGTCGAATAGCCAACAATGTTTTGCTTATGCATTTTTTGAATAACTTTTAGAATGGCACCCATACTCTAGTGACTTTCAACATACACTCCGGATTACCAATGACTTCAATATAACCCTATACACTTGCTATTACTTTGTTCCATATCCCTTTCGTATCCATATGAAACCTCCATTTCCATTTTTTAATTAGAGCTAGATTTAAAGCTTTGAGACTACCAATCCTAAGACCACCATTTTCTTTAGATTTTAGCACATTCTTCCATTTAACACACATTCTTCCATTTAACCCAAGAGAATTTCTTATCATCTTGATCTCCTCTCCAATAAAACGTTGAAATTAACTAGAATACAAAAAGCATGAAATTTGCCAATATAAATATGGGTAATATTTGTCCATTAAAATGACACGGTGTTTATATTAATTCGACAAATCTTCATTGTAATAATAGATAAGTTGGAAGAAGGTTGTATAGTTAATGACCGGATTTCTTAAAGATCAGTGGTAGTTGCCGTGAACAACTTCAACTAAAAGTTAAAAATCTTGTAAGAATTGAAGTCAGCTGAATTTATAGGTCAAAATTAATAACAAATTAATTATTAATCACAACTATATGATGAACAAGTTAATTATTAATTACCACTATATGATGTAGATTTGTTGGGTATTGTAGCAGGAAGACTAGTGATGAAAGAAACACGAAATTCTGAATAGAAAAATAGGAGAGAAATAGTCTTTTAAAATATAGATTTCCAAGAAATGTATGCTTTGGAAGTAAACAAGTTGATTACCGTAGCATCAAAGAAGGTACAAGGAACTGGTACAGATTCTTTAAGACAACGGCCAAGAGGTGGTGTAGAAAGTGAGAAATGGATGGCAATGCAAACGTTGATCTCGGGTACAAATCTAGCTCCAATGGAGGATAGATGGGTTTGGACGTTAGAAAGCATGGAGAACTTCACAGTGCGATCATCTAGGATTGCAATTGACAAGGAAATGTCAGTAATGAATGGTGCTCTAACAAGATGATGTATGTTAGTCCTGAATAAGGTCAATATTATGGTATAGAAAATGGCTCTTGATAGGCTTCCTACTCGCGTTAACCTTGATGCTCGTGCTTAGACATTACCTAGGTTTTATGTCCAATATGTGAGGAGTGTTCAAAATATACGACCCATGTATTTTTTGAGTGCTCCTTCGTTGCGCAGGTATACAACAGGCTAGGCATGTGGTGGAAATCAATATTTCAGTTTTGCGATCTTATTCTCAATAGTTGGAGTGGTTTGGGTCTATTTGTCTAAGCAAGATTCAAAAGCAATTCATAGGAGCGTCATTTATGCCGTTGTGGTGGCATGTATGATGCTATTGGAACTCATATGTGTTTGGAATGATGTGTCCAAGAAAAAAAAATTATGTCAATAACCTTGGAACGATGTCTTTTTGTTTATGGGTAAATAGTAGGCGTATCTTTAAACGTTTGAGTTATGTTGGTTAGCTTCAAAATCCGACTCTGATTACTTCCATTATGTAATTATTTGTTATGTTTCTAGCATCTTGCTAGTTAATCAAATTTTCATCGCTTAAAACACATAAAAAAAACTCATACGTATATGAACTATATCAAAACCTTTCAAAAGAATGGCATTTTTTTTATTATTATTTTTTTATTTTATTTTTTTGGTAATCATGGTTTTCAACTTTTTGGCCGATTAATTTACGGGGTTTGAACCCACAGACTCAAAGCGGGAAAAACCCTCCCTTTCCAAAAGGTTAGCATGACCACTTTAGATTTGTTTGCACCTAGCACGATTTGAACCTAAGACCACCCACACCTTAATGGTATTAGTCACGATGCTTATACCGTTATGACACCCCTTGAAAGTTGAAACACCTCTTATAGTTACTAAAAGCAAGCTGGTTAGTCCAATAACTGATGTACTCTTCTGATCTCCTTAGCCGTGAGTGGTGATTTGCCGACTTTGGTGCTGAGATGCATGGCTCGAGTTCGATCTTGTGGTGTAAAGTAACACTAAGTTAAATTAGACAGGATTACAATTGTTTAGCAAATTATGAAGTTACGAGTTCAAGTCTCAAACTAAAACGTGAGATAATGGTAGTAATTAGTATATAGTCTTTTGTAGTGATATTTGTATAGAAGTCTCATAATCTTGCCACAAATATGATGCTCATATCACAAAAAAAAGATGCACCTAGTAATGACTTGCTTCATTGAAAAGCCAATTTGAAAACTAAACTTGTTTATGTAATCTCCTATTGGCCTAAGCCAAATTTTCAAGTCATCTTTGGGTAATCTCCTATTGGCCTAAGCCAAAATTTGAAGTCATCTTTGGTCAAGTACCTAAACAAACATGATCAATTGATCACTAAAGGTAACACTTTAAGGAATCGACCAAAACTGACCCAAACCGAAAACCTATTTTAAAGAAAGACATGAACCAATAACCGAATGGAAGCGACTCGTTCGGTTCCGGTCGAGCCAAAATCAAAAACCGTAAGTATATAAAAACGAACCGAATAGGGGTCGGTTTGATTCGGTTGGACTGGTTTTGTTCTGCTCGGTTTTCGGTTTGTTTTGCTCGGACCTAGTCAAAAGTGCTAGTGTATGTTCAACACTTCTAATAGAATACAGTTTTACATACAATACTCATTTCTAATCTTATTTAACCATTACATTTGCTGGCGTACAGTAGTACTCGCGAAGTCAATTGAATCAAATTCTCATTAACCGATAAACCCAACACAAAACCGATGTGGTAATTCGACATGATTATCAATTCCAACAAATAGTTTATTGTTTTTTAATTCGTATGGCAATTTTAGACACTAGAAAACAAATTACAAATAGTCATTTTGGGCTGTGTAACAAGATAGACCAATTATAATAAACATCTTTTCCTCTGCTCTACTCGAAAACCACTCAAACACGATACGATCAAATATGATGCTTTTCTTCATTTTCATTGCTTCAAAGATAACGTTATTTCGATATTGCCACATCACCCACATCACAGAGATGAAAATAACTTCCAAAAAACCTATTGCTTTTTGACGAATGTTGATAGCATCAATCCAATTAAAAACATCGGCCATCACCTCAAATACAGGTTGATCCAAACGGAAGATCCTCTTCCACATTCAGACTACGATATCACACTTCACAAAAATATGATCTGTATCTTCCACTACAGCTCCATAGGAAGCGCATATAATTTGAAGGAACATCTATCCCTCGCATCATAAGATTTTTTCGGGTTGGTAATCTGTTCTGCTGCGTGAGTTTCTATATCAAGATGTTCACCTTTATAGGCACCAGATTATTCCATCTTGTCTGTATTTCCTGAATGAAGAATTTTTTCGTCAATATGCTTACGATGCAAGCAACTACGAAA
The DNA here is from genome assembly GCA_014162995.1 of Artemisia annua. Lineage (NCBI taxonomy): Eukaryota > Viridiplantae > Streptophyta > Magnoliopsida > Asterales > Asteraceae > Artemisia > Artemisia annua. The sequence goes on along the minus strand of LBNU01008477.1, from coordinate 33,906 downwards.
GAACCATCCTGTTGCAACGTACATTCCCATGTATCTCCATGATCAGAGAGCTCCAAATATTGTAACGATTGTTGCATGTCTATATATTGATGACTGGTGAGACTGCTATCTGGCATACGACGATGCCAATTCCGTCGCCATTGTTCATCCACCCATCGATCGCCCACCATGCACTGTTTATCACTCTCCATAGCATAGACACAAGGGAATCGCTCATTTAATGACCTGGTACCCACCCACACGTCTGTCCAAAATCTAGTAGCATTTCTGTTTCCAATGGCATTTTTCACTGTCGAATAGCCAACAATGTTTTGCTTGTGCATTTTTTAAATAACTTTTAGAATGACACCCACACTCCAGTGACTTTCGACATACAATCCGGATTACCAATGACTTCAATATAACCATATACACTTGCTATTACTTTGTTCCATATCCCTTTTGTATCCATATGAAACCTCCATTTCCATTTTTAATTAGAGCTAGATTTAAAGCTTTGAGACTACCAATCCTGAGACCATTATTTTCTTTAGATTTTAGCACTTTCTTCCATTTAACCCAAGAGATTTTCTTATCATCTTGATCTCCTCTCCAATAAAACGTTGAAATTAACTAGAATACTAAAAGCATGAAATTTGCCAATATAAATATGGGTAATATTTGTCCATTAAAACGACGCGGTGTGTATATTAATTCGACAAATCTTCATTGTAACAATAGATAAGTTGGAAGAAGGTTGTATAGTTGATTACCGGATTTCTTAAAGATCATTGGTAGTTGTCGTGAACAACTTCAACTAAAAGTTAAAAATCTTGTAAAAATTGAAGTCAGGTGAATTTATAGGTCAAAACTCAACAAATTAATTATTAATCACATATGATGAAGAAGTTAATATTAATTACAACTATATGATGTAAATTTGTTGGGTATTGTAGCAAGAAGATTAGTGATGAAAGAAACACGAAATTCTGAACAGAAAATAGGAGAGAACTAGTCTTTAAAAATATAGATTTCCAAGAAATGTATGCTTTGGAAGTAAAGAAGTTGATTACAGTAGCATCAAAGAAGGTACAAGGAACTGGTACAGATTCTTTAAGACGACGGCCAAGAGATAGTTGCCATGAACTTCAACTAAAAGTTAAAAATTTGTGAAAATTTGAAGTCAGCTGAATTTATAGATTAAAACTGATAACAAATTAATTATTAATCACAACTATATGATGAACAAGTTAATTATTAATTACAGTTATATGATGTAGATTTGTTGGGTATTATGGCAGGAAGACTAGTGATGAAAGAAATACGAAATTATGAACAGAAAAATAGGAAAAAAAAATAGGCTTTTAAAATATAGATTTTCAAGAAATGTATGCTTTGGAAGCAAACAAGTTGATTACCGTAGCATCAAAGAAGGTACAAGGAACTGGTACAGATTCTTTAAGATGACGGCCAAAAGGTGGTGTAGAAAGTGAGAAATGGATGGCAATGCAAACCTTGATCTCGGGTACAAATCTAGCTCCAATGGAGGATAGATGAGTTTGGACGTTAGAAAGCATGGAGAACTTTATTGCGCGATCGTCTAAGATTACAATTGACAAGGAAATCTCAGTAATGAATGGTGCTCTAAAAAGATGATGTAAGTTAGTCCTGAATAAGTTCAATATTATGGTATAGAAAATGGCTCTTGATAGGCTTCCTACACGCGTTAACCTTGATGCTCGTGCTTAGACATTACCTTGGTTTTATGTCCAATATGTGAGAAGTGTTCAAAATCTACGACCCATGTATTTTTTGAGTACTCCTTCGTTGCGCAGGTATACAACAGGCTAGGCATGTGGTGGGAAATCAATATTCCAGATTTGCGATCTTATTCTCAATATTTGGAGTGGTTTGGGTTTATTTGTCTAAGCAAGATTCAAAAGAAATTCCTGGGAGCGTCATTTATGTCGTTGCGGTGGCATGTATGGTGCTATTGGAACTCCTCTGTGTTTGGAATGATGTGTCCGAGAAAAAAAATTATTTTTCGATAACCTTGAAACAATGTCTTTTTGTTTATAGGTAAATAGTAGGCATAGCTTTAAGGAGTGGTGACCCCTGGGAAACACGCCATGGTTAGCTTCAAAATCCGACTCTGATTACTTCCATTATGTAATTATTTGTTTTATTTCTAGCATCTTGCTAGTTAATCAAATTTTCGTCGCTCAAAACACATAAAAAACTCACAAGTATATATGAACTATATCAAAACCTTTCAAAGGAATGGCATTTTCAACTTTTTTTTTTTGTAATCATGGTTTTCAACTTTTTGGCCGATTAAGTTACGGGGTTTGTACCCACAGACTCAAAGCGGGAAAAGCCCTCCCTTCTCAAGAGGTTTGCACCTAGCACGATTTGAACCTGAGACCACCCACACCTTAATGGTATTAGTCACGAAGCTTCTACCATTATGACACCCCTTGAAAGTTGAAACACCTTTTATAGTTACTAAAAGCAAGCTTTTTTGAAAGTTGAAACACCTTTTATAGTTACTAAAAGCAAGCTGGTTAGTCCAATAACTGATGTACTCTTCTGATCTCCTTAGCCATGAGTGGTGATTTGCCGACTTTGGTGCTGAGATGGATGGCTCGAGTTCGATCTTGTGGTGTAAAGTAACACTAAGTTAAATTAGACAGGATTACAATTAGCAAATTATGAAGTTACGAGTTCAAGTCTCAAACTAAAACGTGAGATAATGCATGGTAGTAATTACTATATAGTCTTTTGGAGTGATAATTGTAAAGTCTCATAATCTTGCCACAAATATGATGCTCATATCAACAAAAAAAGATGCAACTAGTAATGACTTGCTCCATTGAAAGGCCAATTTGAAAACTAAACTTGTTTATGTAATCTCCTATTGGCTGAAGTCAAATTTTCAAGTCATCTTCGGGCAATCTCTTATTGGTCTAAGCCAAAATTTCAAGTCATCTTTGGTCAAGTACCTAAACAAACATGATCAATTGAGCATTAAAGGTAACACTTTAAGTTGAATCGACCAAAACTGACCTAAACCGAAAACCGATTTTGCAGAAAGACATGAACCAATAACCGAATGGAAGTGACTCGTTCGGTTCCAGTTTTATTTCGGTCGGCCAGTTTAGACAGTTTTAGGTGTTTTGTCGGTTTTAGCCCGAACCAAGCCGAGCCGAAATCAAAAACCGTAAGTATATAAAAACGAACCGAATAGGGGTCGATTTGATTCGGTTGGACCGGTTTCGTTTGGCTCGGTTTTCGGTCGGTTTTGCTCAAACCTAATCGAAAGTACTAGTGTATGTTCAACACTTCCAATAGAATGCAATTTTACATACAATACTAAATCACACATTTCTAATCTTATTTTTAACCATTACATTTGCCGGCCTACAGTAGTATAAACCGATAAAGCCAACACAAACACCGATGTGGTAATTCCAAGTAACGTAAAGCCCAAAATGACCCCAACTTTGTTACAACAATCTTTAAGACTTTAAAGACCCATAGGCCCATATACTATATTTAGCATCCAATGCGATAAGCTGAAAACATAATCAAACAAAAAACCACGTGTCCTAACATTGAATAAGTAACCGTCAAATGACAATAAGCTCTCGTACACGTGACACAATCCATGCACCACGTGCCACTTCACCACTACTTCCACCACCCTATATAACCACACACCACCACCTCTAACCATTCTAAACAAAGAAAAATGACAGACATATACTCACAACATGAAGGCAGAGGCATGCAACGCCACTTCAACCAAGGTCGTCACCAGCAGGGTACCCCACTGGCCCACCAGATAGCAAAAGCAGCCACCTCAGCAACAGCCGGAGGGACCCTGTTAGTACTTTCGGGTTTAACGCTCGCAGGAACCATAATCGCACTCATCTTAGCTACACCGCTGTTGGTGATATTTAGTCCGGTGCTAGTGCCAGCTGTCATCACCACATTTGTTTTAGCAACCGGGTTCTTGACATCTGGAGGGTTTGGTGTTGCGGCTGCCACCGTGTTGATGTGGATGTACAGGTACGCGACTGATCGTCATCCAACAGGTGCAGAGACATTGGATGACACAGCCCAGAAGCTCGGGTCGAAGATAAGGGAGAAAGGTGAACATGCAACTGGAGGTGGTCATTATGGTACTACAGGCACTGGTCACTATGCTACTGGAGGGGCTCATCATACAGGCGGTATCGGAGTGGGTTACCAGACTTAGGCAATATGTTCAGCTGGATCATCATGTGTCTATGAAGTTTTAAGAATAATGTTGATGTTTATGTGAGCTTTTCTTAAATATATATGATGATGTTTATTGTAGTATGAGCTTTTCTAAGAATTTATAAAATAAGGAGTGTTGTGTGCAACTGTGGATGTACTAAGTAATGAGAATAAAGATCCATTAAGTACTCTTAAATCTCATCTCAGATTCTGATTTAAGGTGATAAAAACAAGAAAGGAGCAAGTAAAAAACCTATGAGAAAAAAAGATGCAGTACAATTAATGTTTGTGAAATTTTCATGGTCTATCAGTTTACACTTTTGGTATCTAGAACAATCACTGGGATTTCATCTTTACAACAATGACAACAAATGAATGTGAAAAGGTGAGATCTATAACTAAAACCAGCAATGGAAGATACCTCGAAAAATGCAAAAGCTTCCACAGGGCCTTTCGCTCTACTGCTAGAGCTTCCTGTGTTGTCCCTACCAGTAAGAGAATTTTTAAAATCGAAAATGAATTAATCTTTGCTTTTGGCGGAATCAATCTGTTGGCTTTGAATTTGGCCTCGATATTTATCAAGTACCAAGTGACATCTATTCATCGTTTTGGCGTCAAGAAGATCATGATTCCATAGCTTAATCATGAATACTCTCCAACACCTGTCAATTCACAAGTTTTCCATTGTTATAAACATACAGCCAGTTCATTCGAGTATATTTTTATACTTCAGAATCCATTTACTCTTAAGGTATAAATATAGAATATACCAGTTCAATTTCGGGTTCTGAACAAGTTCTTCTCCGTGAATGTCTGAAAATGCCTCGCACGCCCATGGAACATGTGCATCAGCCAGAACCCTGACACCATCACCAGCAAACAAGTTTTAATTTTAAGTATGACGGTACAAATATAACTAAGCATATACTGCATAATACTTGCTGTAAAGCAGCAGCACATAAGCAGGGTAATTCTTGAATTACCGTTGTTTTCTTATAAACGAGTTCCATAAATGCATCATGTGCTTTTCATCTTGAGTAACATCTAGAAAGTCATCAAGCATCTGAAATATATCAAAAGTAAATGTCATTATTTGTTATTCGTAATCTGATAATCAGTTATTAAGGTAAAGAGTGAAACAGAACATACCCTTCGGTCTTCAAGATCAGCTACATCATCATCAACTTCATCTTCACTGTCTTCTTCGGCCATCACTTGCTCCAATGCCATTGGCTAAAAAAGAATTCATTTATAAGAAAACAATTCAGGTACTCAATTTTGAATTGTATAGTTATTTATTGCCAAAGAAGATATACATAAACCATTGCTAAAAGTGCACAATGCCGATAAGTAAGAGACTGTAAATGGTAACCTGAGCTCTGTGAGAGTGAAAAAAGTGCCGCTTTTGCAGCAATGCCTGGCTGCAAAAAAGAAAAGGAGAATGAAAAGTAAGTTAGATACATTTTACAGCTGCCGATAGCGCAGCAAACACACCAAGACGAACATACTTTCTAAGTTCGGATCGTTCAATTGATAACTTTCTTGTTTTAGCAAATTGTAGGAGTGCGGGTTGTGTAAGGTTGTTTCCAGGTACTGACTGGGCAGCAGATTCTTGTCCAGCAAATATGACACCATCAGCATCCGAAACGCCTGCTGTATTAGGACTGTATATATCACCTTCTACATGCTCAGAAACAACTGAAATTTAAGTAAATGCAAAATCAATATTTCACGTTAGAAATTAGCATAAATGTTTGCTGTGACAAGTGAATTCATATCAACTATCTTACCTCTTAAGTCACTGGGAGTTGCACGCATATTTGAACCCAGTGCAAGTCGACTCACGCGATTTGCATTTTGACTTTGAACCTCTGGTTGTCTACTTCGCAAAGGCTTATGGCTGTTGAATATGAATTACATCCATTTAAGCCGAGTACTTGTATTGAAAATTAACACATCAATAGAAACAATGTCACGCTTACCAAAAGCAAAACGGCTGTTCTCTAGGATGAACCAAGTTGCCAAAAATCTGAAAAATATTTTATAATCAAGAATTACTACCATTATATGCAAACACTATTCTAAAAATTTCCACAAGTCACTATAGTTTTTAAAAATGTGGAAACAGTATAATGACCTCAGAACTGGATGTATCGGTCCTCGGAAATACAATCACAACTTGATAATCTTCATTTACCTAAACAACATTATTAACCATCTACAATTAAGTACTGTAGTATTATATGCAGAAACCAGAATTGCTGAAACATTCATGAAAGTTACCGACCCAGAACTCATAGCGAAATAGATCATGGGACGATGTCAAGTGATATTTAAGACCCTGAAAGATATTAACATATACATATTATGATCATGGGATATAAGTATACGCATTTAAATATGTACAGTAAAGTCCGAACAGAACGGTATTTACTTTATAGCTTGCGCATTTCATCAGGCAGAATGGACAAGAATAATCTTCAGTAACTGAAAATTCATATTTCAGGAAAAAAGTAATTAATAAAAGTTGAAACCACATAGTTAAACAGAGTGAAGCTAGAGAGATTATATTCAGTAAATCAGGCAGAAAAAAATGCATCATAGCCATCAAGAAACATGAGGTACCTTCAGTCCTTTGCAGTCGGTTACTGTAGTATTTGTAATTGAAAACTACATTTCCACTTCTCAGTCTGACAACAATAGTACACCGCGTTAAGTATATTGCCAGAGGCTAAAGACAGTGATAAAAGGAAAATGTAGCAATTCCAACACCAATGAAGAACAACAAACTTCATTAAAGAGGATGAAAAGTTGCATATTTAGACATTGGATCACCGTCTCAAAACAATGAACATGGAATTTAGGTCAACTACCTTATAACATGAGGCAGCGAATTAGTAGGAATGTTGTTGTACAAGTAGAGGTCATAAGGCGATTTATCTTTTGCCCCAAGCTCTTCTGCTGTGAAAACAACTGGAACTTGCTGCAATATACTCTTTGGTAACCATAAACAAAACCATGGTTCAGTAGGAGCACAGCCATTTAATCGGTTAACGAAATACCACAAAGCATAAAGATAAGATAGTACATACCACAGCCTCGGAATTGTGCGGAAATTGAAATGATAGACATTTCTCCTTGCCTGAAGTGCTCAACTGCAAATACAACACATCAACGTCAAAAAAAAAAAATAAATAAATAAATAAATAAAATGAAAAACCCTTCTTTACCGGATATAGTTGAAAGCTTACCTTCATATAACATGATTGCATGCTAACAGTATGTACCATCTGAACCCTCTCTCCTAAACTTAAGTTTGGAGATTTTTCCCATGACAAATGAAGAAAATCAATTGGAAATTTTCCCAAGGAGCAGTAACCCTCATGTGCTGTCAAACATGAACAAATTGTAGATGAAGAAACCAATCCAAGAATTTGGAAAAACTGAAACATCAATTATATGAAGCATGTCTTACATTCCGAAAATATATAGTCCTTTGTAAGATCAATCTCCTTTGGATTTGTAATATCAGCTGCAAAATCCATAGATGTTAACAGCTGAAACACAAAAAAAGAGATATTCCTCGGAATAAAATTAAACTAGAATATCTAACATACCACAGCTCACTAACAAAATAGCAAGAGATCCAGAGTTGACTTCAGCTGACAGTTTATTAAGCTCAGGCAGAATAAATTTTACTCGAGTCGAACTCACGGTAGTCAACTTGCACACTCGTTTAAACTGATACCTAGAACGCAATGTCTAGCAATCACACCAAGAAATCATACACATGGCATTAGGCAGTTTTATTGGAGCATAAACAGTGAATAAAAGAATAAACCCAAAATAAGATTTTATAGAAATACCTCCTCCTTTGAATTCGAAACTCGTCTAGACAACATTATGTACAAAGGGAAAAGGCTCTGAGTTTGCTGTCCATCTCCAATAGCGTCACTTATGGATATTGATACTTGTACCCTATTAAGAGCAGTATGAGCAAAATAAAAAGTTAATGTATATCGACAATAAATGTAATAATCCGTTAACGAGTTACAAACAGCCGTGACTATGTAGTTTCCCTAACCTTCTTTTGTGCTTCTCTTGTTGTTTGTAGTGCAAACATCTTTCTAGAAATGACGGCTGCATAGAAATCATATCATCAGTTAGGAACCAATTATAAAGATAGTAACAAAAAATTTAGAGCCAAAAAAGATGAGATTATTATACAATGTAAATACATCATTCATTCCCTAAATGCTAAACAAATAAAAAAGGGATAATTCCAAAAATGGCCAAGTTGCCCAATCGTCTAGCCTTTTAGATTTGAAAATTCCCAAAATGGCCTTTGGGCAAGTGCGCAAGCCAACCAGGGGACGCAAAGTGTCCGTTCTTTAGGGCAACTTTTATATTTTTTGGCCAACTTTTTTTTGTTTTTTGTTTTTTTTTTTGGGCAACTTGGTCATTTTTGGAATTATCCCAATAAAAAATCTAGAAGCATACAAATAAGTTACATTTTTAGTAGCACGGCGTTGAAGAATGTTGTATAATTCAATGGGCTTGCAATAAACCGTAAGGCTTTCCTCAGCTTCTCTTTGTTCTTCCTCAGATAACTGATCAACACGAATGTCCAAGTCTCTGGAGTAACTGCAAACAAAAGCAGAATTCTTATTCCTTGAGTCCATCCATAGATGTTTAAAAATTGCTTATTTTTCCAAATAAATGGCCTCAAATGCAAGATAACATACTTGGCTTCACGAGAAACTAAAGGTATCCCTGGCATTCTTGTTAAACAATTCCAAATCTCAAATTCATTGCAATCTGCACCTCTCCATGGTCACTTTTGGCCCCTGCAGACCTGTATTTAATAGATGCAAATAAATAGATGGTAAAATGAGCATTACACGTCATCAGTTTGACTCTAGAATTAAACTGATGATGTGTAAATTGACTAGGGACGGGAAACCCTATTTATCAGAAAAAAGTATACATTTAAGCTCCAAATCCTGATTCCATATACCGACAACCTAGTCAACTACGATGAATAAGGTTTCGAGTCCTTACCCTATTCACCTATTGTCATCCCTATCCTACTCTATCGTAATTCACTAGTCTTATACTATCACAAAACAGGAACACTGATACGTAACACCATCTTCCCGAGACAGATAGGGAAGACATGTTCAAACATAAACAAACCACCAACAAAACCAGCGGACCACTTACTGCATTCTAAAAAACACAATAAGCTGTTTCAAGTATCCAAACAAATTACGGCGTAACAGCTTATTTATTCAAGTCAAATAAGCTGTTTCTTAGAAGACATCGACATAAAAATTTAGAGATTATCGGACAGAGATAAGCAACCGTACGGATAGTCTACCCAAAATTCGCCTACTTAGATTTTCGTTGTATACNCAGTAGCGTCACTTATGGATATTGATACTTGTACCCTGTTAAGAGCATTATGAGTAAAATAAAAAGTTAATGTATATCGACAATAAATGTAATAATCAGTTAACGAGTTACAAAAAGCTGTAACTATGTAGTTTCCCTAACCTTCTTTTGTGCTTCTCTTGTTGTTTGTAGTGCAAACATCTTTCTAGAAATGACGGCTGCATAGAAATCATATCATCAGTTAGGAACATAAATTTAGAGCCAAAAAAGATGACATTATTATACAACGTAAATACATCATCCATTCCCTAAAAGCTAAACAAATAAAAAATCGAGAAGCATACAAATAAGTTACATTTTTAGTAGCACGGCGTTGAAGAATGTTGTATAATTCAATGGGCTTGCAATAAACCGTAAGGCTTTCCTCAGCTTCTCTTTGTTCTTCCTCAGATAACTGATCAACACGAATGTCCAAGTCTCTGGAGTAACTGCAAACAAAAGCAGAATTCTTATTCCTAGAGTCCATCCATAGATGTTTAAAAATTGCTTATTTATCCAAATAAATGGTCTCAAATGCAAGATAACGTACTTGGCTTCACGAGAAACTAAAGGTATCCCTGGCATTCTTGTTAAACAATTCCAAATCTCAAATTCATTGCAATCTGCACCTTTCCATGGTCACTTTTGGCCCCTGCAGACCTGTATTTAATAGATGCAAATAAGTAGATGGTAAAATGAGCATTACACGTTTGACTCTAGAATTAAACTGATGTGTAAATTGACTAGGGAGGGGAAACTCCTTGACACTAAGAATCAGGGATGGGGCGGGGATGAGACCCTATTTATCAGAAAAAAAATATACATTTAAGCTCCAAATCCTGATTCCATATACCGACAACCTAGTCAACTACGATGAATAAGGTTCCGAGTCCTTACCCTATTGTCATCCCCATCCTACTCTACTGTAATTCACTAGTCTTATACTATCACAAAACAGGAACACTGATACGTAACACCATCTTGTCGAGACGAATAGGGAGTTCATGTTCAAACATAAACAAACCACCAACAAAACCAGCGGAACACTTACTGCATTCTAAAAAAGTAAAAAATACAATAAGCTATTTTGAGTATCCAAACAAATTACGGCGTAACAGCTCATTTATCGGACAGGGTCAAGCAACCGTACGGATACTCTACCCAAAATTCGTCTACTTAGATTTTCGTTGTATACTATACATTTATGTCACTCGCTTTACCGGTCACTCATAAATCCCGTTTAGAAGTTACTCACATTCTTAAAATGCTGTTTCCCCCCAATCTTCAATCTTAACCCCAAAATAAGCTCGAGATGGATAAGTAAGGTCACGTTAAAACCTAAACCAAACATCAACGAACGAAATGCACCACTAATTATAACAGATTGCTCTTATTTGCAGTCAGCAGATTTACGCTACATCTTATGAGTAAGATTATGTACCTAAAACACAATAAGCTGTTCTAAAATAACATAGGAGCTAATTAACACAATAATCTGTTTCGAGTATCTAAAGAGGTTATTTATTTAAGTAAAATAAGGTGTTACTTAGAAGGCATTGTGGAGGTGCTGTTGTATTATATAGCTTATTATTAAGCTAATAAGCACACTATGAAATTAGATGATAATGAATGAATTAAACAGAAATGAATACCTGAAATCGAATTTATAAATAATCGATTAGCTGAACAAATTTATAAACCCTAAATTGTGTGTGTGTGTGTGTGTGTGACGTCACCAACTCCGTGTTTTCGGTTAAGTGTTTAAATGTGCTGTCTATAGTAGCCCAACCAAATTTACTAGTTAGGATAATTTGCAAAAATAGTCCGCGTCGTTTGGTCAAATTGCATGTTTCGTCTGTGCGGTCTTTCGGTGGGGAAATTTTGAGTCCGTTTTCGTTGTTGGTCAAACTGGAATGACTGAAATACGCTTGTCTTTTTACATCCTTTTTGATTTTCAATTTGGATTTTCTTTTTTCTAAAACTAAGTTTTATCATATTCATCCCAATTTCAAGATTTATAAAAAAAACACGATCTGTGATTACCTAAATCTGTTACCATCTTCGGTCAAAGAACATAAATAGTTATATTAAAAAACATACAATTGACATCTTCACATTTTTCAAAACACATTCATTTACAAAACCACCTTAATTTCTTTCTTTATAATTCTAGTTTTTCTATCTAAAGTTGTAAATCCTTCTTCACCTGATTTACTTTACCTCATCAAACTTCCTTACCCCACCAAACTTAAAACATTCCCGGTTTATGTAATACAGAGATTCATCGGCGATCACATACACCCAAAAAGTTTATAGTATAAAGTTTTAAAAATTTTGTAGTTACATTATAGCCACATGGTTAAAGCTTACTTTGAAATTGATTGCTCATGTATAGCTCAAAGTTACAAAACTGCGGTTTTTTAAGTTTTGCTACATAACTTACCGAATTTTTTACAAGGCGTTTTAAACCCAGCTTGACTAAATAAATGTACATGGCAAACGAGGAACAAAAAGAATCTCAATCACTTATTGATACGGCATGTGTGGATATGGTATCTCGTTGAGAAGTTAGCATCCAGATGTATTTTAATAGCTTCGAATGGTTACAAGAAACTACACGGATTTTTATTTATTTATTTTTCATTATTATTATCTTTTTTATCAATTTAGACTTCAAGGTAACTAAAACTCTAGAAATATGCATTCCAAAATGCATTTATACAAATTGACTCGAACAAACGTTGTAATGTGGGTCCCGTGATGCGCAACTCAATACTAAACTAAAGTTTAGAGTATCATATGTAGTGGCTTAAGCCAAACTGCCACCTTAACTTTTCCCATTTTCATTTTCCTTGCACTGACACACACAAAAAAGCACCATCCTCAGTAACTCAAGCCAAATTCTCACTTTTGAACCGACAATTTTATTTTGATTTCTATTTTTTAAACAAACTAACGTTTGTTAAAATAAAAATACACATTATATAACACTAAAAATAAAATTCAATAAAAAACTAAAAAACAAAAACAAAAATATATATGCTTCATCTTCCTTATCTTTATCCCTCTCAAGAAAAATAGAAACACACACTATCTAACACACACATTCAACACATACACACACGTCTTATAAATCAAAAAACCTACTTTAAATACCAAAAACCCATTTAATTATAGAAAAAAGAGAAAAAAAAAACATCCCCTTTCATTTGGCGAACACGCAAAATGCTTGGCTAATGCACCCACCGATGCAGTAGCTTGGCTTGGCGAGCGCGCCAAGTGGGTTTGGCGAGGGTGCCTCGACACTGCACTCTTTGCTCTTATGTAATTCTTCAAGAGCAACGTCTATCTGTCAACTTTTTAATGTTTCATTTTATGTGTGAAAGATGACTGCCATAAAAGAAATACAATTCACATTAAAGTTAAAATAATTGTTGCTACAAAAAATATGTTGTCTTGAACAAGGAAGCTAGAATTAAGTTGTTCATGGCGTAGAGCACAGTCTTAGAGCGTAAACTAGTTGACTTTTTCGTCGGACGAAATTGTATTAGAAAACCTAGATGCTAGAAAAATGAGAAAAGGGTTACATAATGAGGGATAGAACATTACAAGGATATTTAAACCACTCAATCCAACTTAAAAATTATCTTTTGGCCTTAGTGGATATCTGAGTGAAAAACGGGAGTATGATGTCATTAAAGACGAGAACTTTCTTTAAACGTTTTGAAGCGAATATCTAGTCATTTTGAAATTCTCAAAGGATCCATAAAGTAGTACAAACCCCAACATCAAACATTTATGACTGAATCGGTAATAGGTTGACTTGAGCAGCTAAGAGAATGACATTATTTAAGTTCNGTTTTTTTTAGGAGGGATTTGTTATACAATGCCCACTGGGTAATGTTTAAAAGATACTAAGCAACTATTATTGTCATATTTAACCCTTAGGTTTATGGTTGTTATTTATTTAGTGCAAAATAATAAACATACAAATTAATTTAATATAATACAAATTAACTTAATAAAATACAAATTACCTCATATATATATATATATATATATATATATATATGATTTTAATTAATAAAGCCTAAGTTTCTTTTTATATTGCCCATGGTGTTTTGGAGGAATAAACTTGTTGCTTTGAATTGCCCATGGTGTTTTGATGGAAGAGTATTTGGTTGGCAAACAACCCGATGTGCTTTAAACAAATAGTTGCGATACTACTACAACAAGAAAGAGAATGGGTGAGTGTCGACTTTCAGCGACGACAATTGCTGTCGCTAAAAGTCAAAAAATGACAAAAACCAATTCTTTTGGCTTTAACTTTCAGCGAACCATGTTGCTATATACAGTTGACTATGAGACCCACACTTTTAGCAAGGACATCTGTAGTCACTAAAAGTATTTTCATTTTAATTTCATTTTTCTTTTTCGATAATTCCTTCCTAAAACCAATTGATCCCGCTAAAAGTGTATACCTATTAAATAATAATTATTTTTAGATTAAATAACTTATTTTTATTAACAATGAATTAAAAGATGATTAAATAATTGTTCTATAATGTGAAAAAGCTTAGCGACGACACATGTCGCCTCCAAAAGCCCAAAATATTTAAAATCTAAATAAAAGTGGACCCACCCGTCGTTGCTAATATCCGTTTACCATCGTCGGCATAACTTTTCGCGACGAGCACATGCCGACGNAATAAACATACAAATTAATTTAATATAATACAAATTACCTTAATAAAATACAAATTACCTCATATATATATATATATATATATATATATATATATATATATATATATATATATATATATATGATTTTTAATTAATAAAGCCTAAGTTTCCTTTTATATTGCCCATGGTGTTTTGGAGGAATAAACTTGTTGCTTTGAATTGCCTATTGGTGTTTTGATGGAAGAGTATTTGGTTGGCAAACAACCCAATGTGCTTTAAACAAATAGTTGCGATGCTACTACAACAAGAAAGAGAATGGGTGAGTGTCGACTTTCAGCGACGACAATTGCTGTCGCTAAAAGTCAAAAAATGACAAAAACCAATTCTTTTGGCTTTAACTTTCAGCGAACCATGTTGCTATATACAGTTGACTATGAGACCCACACTTTTAACAAGGACATCTGTAGTCACTAAAAGTATTTTCATTTGAATTTCAATTTTCTTTTTCGATAATTCCTTCCTAAAACCAATTGATCCTGCTAAAAGTGTATACCTATTAAATAATAATTATTTTTAGATTAAATAACTTATTTTTATTAACAATGAATTAAAAGATGATTAAATAATTGTTTTATAATGTGAAAAAGCTTAGCGACGACACATGTCGCCTCTAAAAGCCCAAAATATTTAAAATCTAAATAAAATTGGACCCACCCGTCGTTGCTAATATCCGTTTACCATCGTCGGCATAACTTTTCGCGACGAGCACATGCCGATGACTGTTTAGCGACGGCATGTCATCGCTAAAAGTTTTAGCACAACATATTGGGCTTTTGGCGAGGACATGTGTCGTCACCGCCCACAAATGTTGTAGTGAGTTTGGCAAGCCAAAAATTTGAAATGTTGATTTGTGATTAGTTAGTAATGTAATTTGTTATGTTATAGTCCTTGAGGAAAGGTCAATCTAGACCCAAAATTTATTAAAGACCTAATAAACAAATTCTAGCCATTTAAAAAAGCCCACTTTTATTTTTTTTAATTAAATATATCACTAACCGTTAATCGTTATACAAAACGAATCATACCATCGCGACGATAATTAAATATCTTTGTATAGAGGAGTACTTCTATATACTTTGATTTTTCTTTTGTAACTGGAAAACTCGTGATTTTTCCTGATGTAACTGGAAGGGAAAAAAATATTCGAAAGTATATCCAAGTGTCTGTCTACTGAAAGATAAAAAAAAATACTCGTCGCGATGTTGCATTTCATTCACTTGACGATTTACCATTTCAAAAGATATTTTATGTTTAAA
Source organism: Artemisia annua (assembly GCA_014162995.1). NCBI lineage: Eukaryota > Viridiplantae > Streptophyta > Magnoliopsida > Asterales > Asteraceae > Artemisia > Artemisia annua. Next base: position 18,229 of record LBNU01008477.1, on the reverse strand, counting down.
AAAGAGGTGGAAAGTGAGGCTTTTTNTTTTTAAAGAAAATGAGTGTCTAGTATTAATACATTGAATTTGTTTTTGATAAATTTCGGTTTACATTAATGTCTATAGTCCTTAACTGATGATTTGCTCTAATGGGTTGATTTTGGCTTTTGCTAGTGGGTCCAATTTTCAGGTGCGATTTAGCATCTTGACAACATACTTACCACCAAAAAAGTGTTATAATGGAAGACCATGATCACTTTTTGGCACATGAGACGAATATACAATGTCTCATTTTCAACAAAATATATATCATATGTTTGTGATATCTTTATATAAGTTCCATTATACATATGATACTGTAAATTGGAGCTTTTTGGGTAATATCTTAAAAGGATTTGGTTTTCATGAAAAAAATGATAACATGGATAATGAGTTGTGTGACATCTACATCATTTTCTATATGTGTAAATGGGGAAATTTGTGGGTACTCTAAAGGTGGAAGAGGACTTAGACAAGGGGATCCTATGTCCCCTTATCTGTTTACTCTTGTCATGGAAATTCTTAACCTGCTAATGCTTAGGAAGATAGAGGGTAATTAACAACTTGTTTCAATACCATTTTGGGCGTAAGAAGCTCAAAATTACCCATGTTTGTTTTGCTGATGACCTATTGATGTTTTGCCATGGAGATACACAGTCAGATTATTAAAGAGGTTATTGAAGAATTTGGAGCTATTTCTGGGCTGCTTCCTAATTACAATAAGAGTACCGTTAGTTTTGGGAGTGTGAAGACTAAAGATCAGCAAGAATTGTTAAGTGTGTTGCCTTTCAGAGTGGAAAAGCTTCCAGTTAAGTAGTATCTTGGTGTTCCATTAGTTACTAAGAGAATTGGTATAAAGGAATGTAAGAGTTTAATTGATAAAGTAAGGAGCAGAGAATTGAGTTGGAAGAATAAATGTTTGTCATATGCACGAAGACTCCAACCTATGGCTTCTGTTTTGGAATCTATACATGTATACTGGGCTACTGTGTTTCTGTTAGTTATTGATGACATTAATAGCCTTCTTAAAGGGTTCTTATGGAATCAAAGTGATAAAGCAAATGGGAGAGCAAGGGTCGCATGGAAGAAGTTGTGTAAACCCAAATCTCAAGGTGGTCTTGGCTTGAAAATTTTGAGTATATGGAATAGGGCAATGATTGTTAAACATTTGTGGCATGTGGCGGTGGATAAAGATTCTTTGTGGGTGAAATGGATCAATACTTATAAGCTTAAGGGTAGGAAAGTGTGGGAAATTAATGAAGAAAGCAATGACAGCTGGGGGTGGAAGAATGTGCTTAGAATGAGGGCTGAGGTGAAAAAACATATGATTGTCAAACTAGGTAATGGTGCTAATACTTCTATGTGTTTTGATTCCTGGTCTCCAATTGGTGCTCTAAGTGAATTCATTACATACAGAGATCTTTATGATGCTAGGTTCAATGCCAAAATGACTGTGAAAGAGTTTGCGATGGATGAAGAAGGAAGATGGCCTGAGAAGTGGTATTCTAAATTTCCTATAGTCACACAGTTACAGCAAATTGAGATTGATTTGGGTAAGAAGGATAGATTTGTTTGGAAAAGTAATGATGGGACTATATGCAAATTTTCAATCAGGCAGACATATTGTGATTTGTGTAAGATTGGTGAGATAGCTATTTGGCACAAACTAATATGGTTCTCTCAGAATGTACCAAAGCATGCCATATTATGGTTAGCTGCCCAGGAGAAACTCCCTACCCAAGATAAAATTAGGAAATAGGGGAGTTATGATCTTATGGTATGTCTCTTATGCTATAGTAATATTGACTCCCATGACCATTATTTTTCAAATGCCCTTACTCAAGTCAGATATGGAGTAGAGTGTTGCAGAAGCTTAAAATGTCAGACACATGTACTAGTTGGAGAGGTGTGATTGAAAGATTTGCTGGTTGTTATAATGGTAATTCTATTGGAATTGTTGTTAGAAGATTGTGTTTGGCAGCTTGTGTGTACTTAGTTTGGCAAGAAAGAAATAACATATTATTTGGAGATATAAAAAGAAGTGTGGATGACCTGTTCAAGATATTTTGTGACATTGTGAAAATGAGATTGGCAAGCTTGAAGATGAGAAAATCCAATGTTGTTAGTGAAACTGAAAGAGTATGGGAAGTAAAGCTTAATTTGGTTTCTGAGAATGGTAATGGTATTATCTGAATACAATGAGTGTGATATAAAGGGTGATAGTATGGTTCTGGTGTGTATTACTGATGATTAAGGGGTGTGTGGTTGTGTGGTTTATTATGGCAGTATGCAATTCTACTTAAGTTTCTTTCTATCAGGCCATTACAAGTGTGAAGTACCTTGTGACTTGGAGTCTTATCTGAGTGACTGTACCTATTTTTAGCCTCTTAGTTATTCTAGTTTGGCCTTGGGAGAAAACTAGATAGCTATGGTTGGTTAAATAGGGGGTCTATCAGTAAAGATGTACCATAAAGTAGGGCTTCCCTTGTGAAGGGTAAATGGTCTTGGAGAGGAGTGCAAGAAGTATAGAATTAAGAGTGATGAAAGATGGCACTTCATGGTCTATACTTTGCATTCCCACAGGAGGCAATGGTTGGTCATCATGGAAGGAGTGTGTTCCTGTGCAACTGAAGCCTTCCTTAGAGAGGGAAATATAGGTTGTATGGCAGAGCCCCCCATGGATGGGTTATGGGTACCTAGTGATGCCATCTTCCATTTTCACCAAGTCCACTATGGTGGCAGGGTGAGTGGATTGGTGGATTGGAGGGTGGAAATGTAGCTAGATAGTAGGTGCATTGAAAGGTGAACTGAATCTATGAATGGATGTGGATGATGGTTAATGGTGTATTGGATTACTGGTCTGGAATGGAAGCTCTATGCAGTCCACTGGTGTGATATTGAAGTGAACATTTGTGTCAGATATATGTGATTTATTGTCTGCTATAGATAGTGTAGTATTAGCTCTTTTGTATTGGTTTCATAGATACTGCAGTATTGTAATAGATTTGGATATGTCCAAATCTCTTGTGTTTATTCTCTTGATGTAAATCTTTTGAAAGTTAATATAAGTTCACCTTGCACCAAAAAAAGAAGTTCCATTATACATGTTCTACACGATAGTACACCAACAAAGCTCATGAAAGTTTTTGTAAGCAAAACTTTGATAGAACCATGAACACATAACTTACAACAAAATGGTAATTAATTAGACTTCTTGTGTTCTTCTATACTTCTACAAATATTTCAAACTAAAAATACATCAATTCTTGCTTATATTCTCTAATATCTAGTTACGGTGTGAACGTCTTCACATTAATATAAGACCTTGTTTCCATAGCTTAATCATGAATAATTTCCAATAACTGGGAATTAAAAAGAGTAAAAGTCTATACTAACTATGGGAATTTACGGCTCATGCTTCTCAGGAATTTATGCTTCTCAGAAATTCACAGTCAAAGGTATGAGATCACAAATCATCTCCTTGTCATACCCCTCGACATCACTGCCTACTAGATGGAACAAAGTTATTCTATCTAAGATCAACATCAATATATGGAGAGTCATGCATTCTAGGCTGCCGACTAGGAAGAACCTTGATCAAAGAGGACTTGATTTAGATTCGGTAAGGTGTCTCATTTGTAATGAAGATGTAGAAACGGAGGAGCACGTGTTCCTCCATTGCAGGATTGCGGTTAGCCGGTTAACATATGGAAGGACGTTCTTTTTTTTAGAACGACATATTGAAGGACGTTCTAAGTTGGTGGCGAATTACACATATACAAATCCAAAACCTCCCAAGTCGTGATCTACTTGGCAGATCATGCTCAGATTGCATCCAAGCATTCAAGAATCTTTGACGCCGTTATTTAAACTACAATTTGGTCCGTGTGGAAGTATAGGAATAATGTGACCTTCTCCGTGAAACGGAAAAGAAAAGTCCTTCTATTTTGTGACATTAAAGTTTTGAGTTTTACTTGGGTTTCTAGAAGATATAAGAATTCATGCTTAAATTGGATTGAGTGGTTTATTTACCCATGTAACGTTCTTTCCCCCTCTTCATGCATATGTACGTGGCCTTCATACTTCAAAATCCCATTCATAGACTAATGCACACCAACCTTTATGACCGTATGACTGCATTTACTTTTTGTTTTAACAGCAATGACATAAATAGAGAAGATGCCGCCCTAGCAAGTAGCTTAAAGCAGACCACTCCTAACCTTAAAGTATACCACTTCTAACCTTAAAGCAATGAAGAGGCTCAGTTCATCAATTTACTTTCTTTATTCGAAGATTTTGAGACTAAAGATAAATGTGACGCACGGGAATATAGTTTAAACCCCTCTAAAGTGTTCACTGTATCATATTTTAGAAAAAACATTGAGTTTTATACTCTCTTGTCGAATGAAGATCACATACGGTGGAATCGGTCGCTCCCCATAAAGGTTAATATTTTCTCATGGCAACTCTTGTTGGATAGGTTACCCACTAGACACAATTTGGATGCTCGCGGCATTGATTTGCACTCTACTCAATGTGCGATTTGTGACGGGGACATTGAAACTACACATCACCTTTTCATCGATTGCACGTTGGCTTCCAATATTTGGAGTTCAATTGCTACTTGGTGAGGGTTAAGTGGTTTTCCTAACTCTTTGGTCTCGCTAATTAAGTAGGGGGATTCAGTCGACCTAAGCAACTCAAAAAAAAGTTGTTTCGATGTGGTGGTTCAAACTACGGCTTGGGTTATTTGGAGATTTAGAAACAAAGTTTGCTTCGATTCAAAATCTCCTAGGAAAGACACTCTCTTGGATGATATCAAGGTTTTCTCGAATTCTTGGACATTGAAACTACACATCACCTTTTCATCGATTGCACGTTGGCTTCCAATATTTGGAGTTCAATTGCTACTTGGTGGGGGTTAAGTGGTTTTCCTAACTCTTTGGTCTCGCTAATTAAGTAGGGGGATTCAGTCGACCTAAGCAACTCAAAAAAAAGTTGTTTCGATGTGGTGGTTCAAACTACGGCTTGGGTTATTTGGAGATTTAGAAACAGAGTTTGCTTCGATTCAAAATCTCCTCGGAAAGACACTCTCTTGGATGATATCAAGGTTTTCTCGAATTCTTGGATTGTTGATAGAAATAGAGTTCTTAAACCTGAGCAGTTCAAATGGATTTGAGATCCAAAATATTTTTGTAATATTACCTTGTATCTTTTTTCTTTCTAGCTTCTTGCTAGTTTAATGAAAATGCCATTCTAAAAAAAGCTCCTAACCTCACATTAACGACATAAGGCTAATAACTTAGAAAGGCAACATCATATGTCATAACAGGGTAACCAAACAGCCAACCACACACCCTCATAATTAACTGCATTCAATACCATTTAGCTACAAGATATATCATCTAGTAACCAATGACTCTTCGTATCTAAGTTTACAAACCATGAAAACATCATATAGTAGCATCCCCCAAACCTCACAATAGATATATGGAATTAGAGTCAGTATTTGAGTTTATTAGTGTATGTGATTCGGTTTACACTTCATAAGCTTATGTTTTCGTTTTATTTTCTACCTTGCTTATTTTTCTCATATATATGAATTTATTTTCATGCTTACATATTTATTTCTCATCTTTAAGTCATAATAAGCAAACAAAGTACAAAAAGATTGAAAACTTGAGCCTATTACATAAACATAAACAAACAACCCCTAAAACGTTATTTACAGTATAAAGTTAAACAATGTGTAGATAAAGCATAGCCGTAATAGCAGTATGGTTAAAACTAACGGAGTATTTGCGAAATTGACAGTTTTTATAGATTTGCGAAATTGACAGTTTTTATAGTTTAAATAAAAGTTCTAAGATTTTTTTTATGGTTTACTACATAACTTATCAAATTGGTTACAAGCCGTTTCAAACCTAGATCAACTAAATAAGTGGAAATGGCAAATATCACTTTTTGATGTGACATTCGTGTATGATATCTCGTCGAGAAGCTAAAATCCATATCTATTTCAATAGCTACAATAAGGGAGGTGATTTGCACACTCTACTTTTTTATTTGCACTCACTGTACAAGTAATTAAAGCATGATCTAAATACTGTACAACTGTCATATGCATTAGTTGGAGTGTCCCAATAAAAAATCAAAGTGTGCAAATCAATTCCCCTACAATAAACCACACAATTTTAATCAAGTTAAGAGATTTGAAGGTAAATAAACTCTAGAAATGTGTTTTACACCAAAATGACGGAGTTCTTCTAGAGCATAGTGAATCCAAAAACACTCGTGAAAGACGAGTGCCATAAAAAATTACAATTCATATAGTCAAATTATTGTTGGCACACAAAGACGTCGGTTAACAATGAAGAATACATTTGTTCTTGGTAGGTGCATTAGTTTGGCAAGCAAATTAAAAACAGGTATTTTAAGTTTTAGAGATTTGTTAGATATATAGGTTCGTTATGTTGTCATTTATGATTTGCTCCTACGCGGTAATGTGTTGATCTTGGCCTTTTCTTATGGGTCCTTCGGGTTCGTTTTAGCGTTTTGCTAGTTTCTGATACATTTACCACTGAAAAAGTGTGAAAATAAAGACCAGGATCACTTTTTGGCACATGATACGTGTATACAATGTCTCATTTTTTTTACCAAGTATCCAATATATTTCTGATAGCGTCAAATAAGTAACTACAAACACATCGATCTACTCAACTCGATCATGTTGTAATTTGAGTTCCATTAAATAAAAATACTACTATACTCAAGAGTACACCAACAAGGCTTACACATAGCGTACAACAAAATGCTAAGACTTCTTGTGTTCAACACTTCTACATAAATTGCAAATAGAAAATACATCAATTCTGGCTTAGATTCTCTAATATCCTGTTACAGTTTCTGAACGTCTCAACATCAATATGACCTTTCTTCCATAGCTTAAACATAATTAACCTCCAATAACTGCAAATTGAAAAGAGATTACATTGTTGTAAACATGCAATGTCGAATAAACATATACACAATTCACAAAATATCAAGTTGAATTAAGAATTGATTTGCTTAAGAGATATATAAAAGAGATAGGATATATACTAGGCTAATTCTGGGGTCGTGACCAACATGATCTGCAAGCTGAGTCTGATCCTTCTCTATTTTCGTTCTCTTAAAGGCCTTATGGCTGTTGTAAATCAAATTAAGTTAACATTCACTTGTATTTCAAGCAACACATTAATAAACTAAACATTCACAAATTCACGACTTACCAAAAGAAAAATTCCTTATCTTCACCAGCCAGTATGCCAAAATTCTGGAAAGCAAGCATTCCAAAAAAAACGTCATATAAAAGATACATATCTTAAGATTATCTATAAGCTACTTCAGATGTAAAAACGATACTCCGACCTGAGAAATGAAATCCTCGCTCTTATTATAGGATATAGTCACAAGTTGATATTCCTCATGTTCCTACAGAACAATTAGTAAAAATTTAAGGGTTTTTATTCATTCACTCCATCTGAATGCAGAAACCATAATTAGTTATAATTTCATGAAAGTAACCAACCTGGAACTCAAAGTCAAATAGACCATGGGACGCTTGCAGGTGGCATTTCAGACCCTGAAATACATAAAGATAAACCACGTCATACCAAAGATACTTATTAATCTTTTGAAATAGTTTGAACAGAAGTGTATAATTTTAAACCTTATAACTTGCACATTTCAGTAAGCAAAATGCACAGGAGTAATCTGGCCTAACTGCAAAATATAGAAAAAAATGTGCAACTTTTAGGAACAACAAACAATTAAGGAAGATTCGAACCCTGAGGTTTAAGTACATAAAAGCTAATAAAATTATAATCAGTACCCTCAAACCCGGTCTCACAAACTATGTCGTTGTGGCCTTTAAAATTAAAAGCCACCTCTCCGGGTATTAGCCTAATAACAAAAGAAGCAGCACCAGATAGAATGAAATATTGCACATTATGGTTTATAGAATTGTATAAAAACATCATGAAACAATAAACACATTGAGGTTTCAGTACCCTAAACCAGGAGGCAGTAGAATGTTATTGTTGTCTATAGCTTCTGCCCCAGCCTCTTCTGCTGTCACGACAACAGGTACTTGCTGCAATATACTCTTTGGTAACCATTAAATGACATCATAACCAGCAGAATCCAATCAGTATATAATTAATCTTGAAAAACTCATGCCAAGTTGAATGATACATACCACAGATTCAGAATTGTATGGAAACTGAAAAGTTACCACATTTGGAAAGGTCACCTGCAAAATGGAAATTGACCATGTCAGATCACAATATAACCTAATAAGCATTAACTTGAGCCTAATAAGCATGCCACTAATCTGATTATGATGGAAGATAGTCTTAGTAGTATTTTAATTTTATCCCTCCGCAACTAATGTACTCAATAGCTTACCTTCATACGACATGATTGCATGCTAACAGTTGATATGCACCGAAGTTTCTCTCCTAAACTCAAGTTTGGAGTCTCGCATGTCTTATGAAGAATATCATTAATCGGAACCTTCCCCATAACGCACTCACCCGCATATGCTGTAAAAAATGCTAACAAATTAGATGAGAAAATGAATAGAAGAAAATGAAAATTTAAAGTAACGTATGCCCATGAAATATAAAACAACACATCTTACATTGAGTTAACAGCTGATCTATAGTTCGATCCATCTCATTTGGATTAGTGTGGTCAGCTGAAATTTCACATAGATATTAGCAACTAAAACAATCGCTCAATATTCTTCTGGAATACAAAAAAAAAAAAAAAAAAAAAAAAAAAAAAAAAAAAAAACAGATTAAAACATAACATACCACCGCTTACTAACAATATGGAAAAAGATCGATCCTTGACTTCTGCTGATAGTTTTTTAATCTCAGGCAGATTAAACTTTGCTTGAGTTCCATCCGAAGCAGTCAATTTGATGGCCTTTTTAAAGTGATACGAGCTAGATCGTAGTGTCTACAATATTGTAACATGATAATAAAGAAATCAATGGAATATAACATTTCAAAAGAGTATATATATATATATATATATATATATATATATATATATATATATATATATATATATATATATATATATATATATATATATATATATATATATATATATATATATATATATATATATATATATATGTACATTAAAAAATCGATTAAACTTTTTCATATAAGTACCTCCCGATTTGGAATAGGATCTTGTCTGGCCAACAATATATATAAAGGGAAAGTAGTTTGAGTTTGGATTTTATCACCAATAGCTTCACTTATGAATACTGATAGTTGCAACCTGAAATCAACAGACAAAAGTGTATCAAATGTAGTGGATGTCAAAAAGTTTATAGAAATGAAACAAGTATATGATTTGATCACAAGAAAAGTTATTAACACTTTATTTTTTGGAGCAGCTTTGGTATTAATATAAAAAAGTATCACTTACTTTTTTGTGTGCTTCTCTTGTAGTTTGTAACGGAGACCTCTTGCCAAAAATGATGGCTGCATGATTATCACCATCAATTAGGAACCATAAATTCAGTTAATAAATCAATCATTCCTTAAAAAATAAATATGTGATATAAATGGAGAAGCATATAAAATAAGTAATTTACATTAACTTTATCTCGATCTTCCAAAATGTTGTAAAAAGTAACAGGTTTCAAATAAACCCTCATGCTTGCCTCAGCTGTTGCTTGTTCTTCTGCAGTCAATTGACCAACAGGGAGTGCTGGGCCCCCGGATTTCCTGTTACATGAAGCCATCCATATATTCAATAATAATAATAATAATAAAAATAAGAATAACAATAATAGCAAAAAGAGTACCCAATCCAGCCGGAGCGGGGTATGGGAATATTCATTAATAATGAGAATAGCATTTATATACCAAAGAAAACAACTTAATTTGATGTCAAGTATAGAATGTTTAGTGTCAAAATGAGCAATAACATACTTTGCTTCATGAGAAACTGAAGGTATGACTGGCATTATCGATGTCTGCACCTCTTCAAAGTCACTCGTGTCCCTTGCAGACCTGCAACTAATGAAACGTATTCCATTTATCAGTAAGTACAAAATTTTGATCCTCCCAGCCTCCAGTTTGAGATTAACCTTCATAGATTCATAAGTTTACAAAAGTATTCAAAATTACAGCTGCATACTTTATTTCCATATATTAAACCGTCTTTCAACCTAAATCTTAGTCAAATGTTTCACGCGAAAGCCAACTCTCGAATTGTACTCCTTGATTTCGCTCCGATACACCTTTAAATGATTAGACGCGCTTCTAATGTTACGGTTTTTATAATAATGAATATTTGTGTTAGGATTTAGGATTTACGATCCTACTCTAGGATAGAGAGTTATGTGTGAAATCAAAAACTAGTTATACAATTACAAACCAAATCAACTTATCAGCGAAATAACAAATCGGATAAACACAACTACACAAGAGGGAGTTATTAAACTAAATAATGAGCGAAATAATGGGATCTATACCTCAAGTTGCTAGCCGCGGATGCCCGTATCGATAAATCCCTAATTTTAATATTTTCCATACCCTAATTTGCCCTCTCCCAATTTTTATGATTTGAGGTTTTAGTGTTTGAGAACCCATACATCATATTTATAATCATAATAGTTTCAACTTAACCCCCTACATCTTACTTTGTTACAGCCGTGACCTTAAATTACAAAAATAATGCAACTAAAACCATCGATGATTACTCAATACAAACTTAATCCTCTACAAAATAATAAACACTATAATCCAATCCCTGATAATACGAGATACATCACAATTATAGGTACATTCTAAACTTATTCAGAACCTAAAACTTCACATATCCGACAAAAATTACATAATCTTACAACTAGTAATCCTAAATTAATTTTGTCATTATGAAATCCAGATATTTAACAAAGCATGTTCGTTGTTCACTAGATTGTAATTGCATTTAACCAATCAACAATGATGAACTCTACCAGTTATGTATCTATATACTTCCGGGGTGTTTGACATTACTTATTATTTTTTCTTGTGCTTAAAAACACTTACTTATATGAAATATAAGTACTTATAAGCTGCTTAAAGCATGTACATGAAATAGTGTTTGAATTTGCTTATTTTGTAAAAAAAAAAAGGCTTTGAAACATCTACAGTCTAATTCATTTATAAAGGATTTATATTTAAAATTTGAATTAAATTAAGGAAACATTAAAATCAACAAAACAACAAATTAACAAATAACATTCATCAACAAAGTAAAAGAAAAAGTCTGAAACAGATTTATCAACAACAAATAATAATTTTTTTCTTTTACAAAATCGATAATCATTTAAACAAAAGACTGAAAAATGATATACCTGAAACGGATAGCTTTGCAGTGATTCCCCCTTTGGCAATTGAAATTAGTAAACCCTAACAAGCAAAAACAAACTGATCAATTTATAAACCCTAATTCGCCGTCAAAAAAAAATAAAAAAAAATTATAAAACCTAATTTTAAAATAAAATAAAATAAATTTATACCTGAAAGAAATGAAATGTGTACTTGCGCCGACAAAACTGATAGTGACAATGACTATGTTGTTCTGACAAATAAACCTAGGATGTTACAAAGGTCAACCTGTCATTCGTTGGGTTTATACAAGATATTTTTGTTTGTTGGGCCCAAATCCCAATTCAGACAGGAGGATATACTAGTACTTTCTAAATAGTTTAATAAATTCATATAAGATGTTAAAATTTATAATTAAAATTTNGGCTGGCATTCTCGATATCTGCACCTCTTCAAAGTCACTCGTGTCCTCTGCAGACCTGCAACTAATGAGCATAATACATCATTTCATTTATCAGTAAGTACCAAATTTTGATCCTCCCAACCTCCAGTTTGAGGTTAACCATCATAGATTCACAAGTTTACATAAGTATTCAAAATTACAGCTGCACACTTTATTTCCATCTATTAAACCGTCTTTCAACCTAAATCTTAGTCAAATGTTTCACCTGAAAGCCAACTCTCAAATTATTTACTCCTTGATTTCGCTCCAATACACTTTTAAAGGATTAGACGCGCTTCTAATGTTTCGGTTTTTATAGCAATGAATATTTGTGTTAGGATTTAGGATTTACGATCCTACTCTAGGATAGAGAGTTAAGTGTGAAATCAAAGACTAGTTATACAATTACAAACCAAATAAACTTATCAGCGCAATAACATATCCGATAAACATAAGAGGGAGTTATTTAAACTAAATAATCCATATTGAGCGAAATACTGGGATCTATACCTCAAGTTGCAAGCCGCGGAAGCCAGGATCAATAAATCCCTAAATTTAATATTTTCCATACCCTAATTTGCCCTCTCTCCAATTTTTATGATTTGAGGTTTTAGAGTTTGAGAGCCCATACATCATATTTATAATCGTACTAGTTTCAACTTAACCCCCTACATCTTACTTTGTTACAGCCGTGACCTTAAATTACAAAATTAATGCAACTATAACCACTGATGATTACTCAATACCAACTTAATCCTCAACAAAATAATAAACACTCTAATCCGATCCCTGATATTACAAGATACATCACAATAGGTACATTCTAAATTTATACAGAGCCTAAAGCTTCACATATCTGACAAAAATAACATAATCTTACAAGTACTAATCCTAAATTTTGTCATTATGAAATCTAGATATTTAACAAAGCATGTTGTTCGCTAGATTGTAATTACAGATAACCAATCAACCATGATGAAGTCTACCAGTTATGTATCTATATACTTCCGGGGTGTTTGAGATTACTTATTATATTTTATTGTGCGTAAAAGCACTTACTTAAATTAAATATAAGTACTTATAAGCTGCTTAAAGCATGTATATGAAATGGTGTTCGGATTTGCTTATTTTGTAAAAAAAAATAAAAATGCATTATTAGAACATCTACAGTCTAATTCATTTATAAAGGATTTATTTTTAAAATTTGAATTAAATTAAGGAAACATTAAAATCAACAAAACAACAAGTTAACAAATAACATTCATCAGCAAAGTAAAAGAAAAAAACTGACACAGATTTATTAACAACAAATATTATATATTTTCTTTTACAAAATCGATAATCATTTAAACAAAAAACTGAAAAATGATATACCTTAAACGAATAGCTTTGCAGTGATTCCCCCTTTGGCAATTGAAATTAGTAAACCCTAACAAGTGAAAACAAACTGATCAATTTATAAACCGTAATTTTTAAATTGAAAAAAAAAAATATATACCTGAAAGAAATAAAATGTGTACTTGTGCCGACAAAACTGATAGTGATAATGACTATGTTGTTCTGACAAATAAACCTAGGATGTTACAAAGGTCATTCTGTCAAGACAGGAGGATATACGTACTAGTACTTTCTAAATAGTTTAATAAATTCATATAAGATGTTAAAATTTATAATTAAAAAATTTTTATGAAGTTGATATTGAATGTCATTGAAGTTGAAACTTGTAATGTCTAGAGTTTATGCTGAATTGATTTGGTTTGAGTTGGATTTGTTAAAATTAAGTTGAATTGTGTTGATGTAAATCTCGAATGTGAATTATGTTCTATATACAGTGTTTTCTAAAATTTACAGTATAACTTTAGAATTTGACGGTATCACTCAGCAAGAGAAAGGTCTCGTTAAGACGGGATTGAGTATTGTTGTTGTACTCAACGAGAGAAAGAACTCAATGACATTTAATCTTTTTCCTAATAAAATAAAACCCCTATTGGGGACTTTTTAAATCAAATCATACCTTATTTAGCAATATATATATATATATATATATATATATATATATATATATATATATATATATATATAT
>LBNU01008474.1:42171-66719 GCA_014162995.1 Artemisia annua | reverse complement strand
GGCCAGGCGCACTGGTTGTCCTAGTGGTTTACCTAGGAGGCACAATCAGGGTAGTTCCTTCTTGGAGGGTCACCACGCGTCTTATCCAATTGCGGAGTTCCCTTGGATGAATTTTTGTGTTTCGTCATTCTAGTCCTTAGTGTTGGGTCCCACGGATGGCGTCACTTGTTGATACAAAAGTTGGGCGTTCCTTGTTTGGGTTCCTTTCCTCGTATCAATTGATTGATATTGCTTGAGACCTGCGCACTAAGAAAGCAACAAACACCGTTAGGCTTATCGAGGGATTGTCTCCCCCGATTATCCTCCGGCGTGAGAGTAAGTAATCGTGTTTTAGGGTTGTGAAGAGTTAGGGTTTGTAAGTCGTACCTTTATGAGAGTATAATGCCCTCTATATATAGACACGAACCCTTGTTGGTTTCATGTTCCGCAAACCTTGGTATGTCCCGCGTATCGCGGGTATTTGATATACATCCTATAATTAGGAGATATTGTTTATTCACATTCCTAAATAATCATTGGGCTTGGGCCTCGTGGGCCAAAGCCGTCTAATTGGTAGTCCAATTAGTATGAAACTGGCCCACGCGTAGTGGGCTTGCGTGTGGGTATTGTTTACCAAACGGGTTCATGACCCGGTGTAGACTATACGTCATCATTTGGGGTAATAATCTTGACGTTGTTGTGGCTGATGCTGATGTTGTTACTGAAAACTTTGTAATTGTAGTTTTTTTATTGGTGTGTGTCAAATTATGAGATTACAGAGAGATTATGTTTATCTTTTTCAAAAATAAACTATTTAAAAAATATTATTCGTTTTGCAGATAAAATTTATAAGAGATTATAAAAAAAAATAATCTTCCATAATCTCTTAAAATCAAAGGTTACTTCATGTCTCTTTCTATCTCTTTCTATAATCTCCATCTCGAGTACCAACTCCAACACCATATCCAGTTCCAGCAACAGTTACTCTCACCAACATACCCTAAAAGTGTAAAATGAAATAATTTGAGAAAAATAATCTTGAGAATCTTTAAAGTTTGTTTTAGGAACTTAGTTTTTGGGAACTTATAATAATCCATAATCTTTGTTTGGGTGACAAAGATTATTTTTTTAACAAAAACTTATTTTACAACAAAATAATTTTAATTCTCCATAATCTTTCACAATTTTTCGCACTTAACATGTT
Source organism: Artemisia annua (assembly GCA_014162995.1). Classification (NCBI taxonomy): domain Eukaryota; kingdom Viridiplantae; phylum Streptophyta; class Magnoliopsida; order Asterales; family Asteraceae; genus Artemisia; species Artemisia annua. Next base: position 65,536 of record LBNU01008474.1, on the reverse strand, counting down.
CGTATTCCAATTTGAGTCGGATTAAAATTTGGCAGTATTTTAGTTCTTACAAATATGGATCATTAGAAACCTTCGTACTTTTAAATATTGGGATCTTTTGAGACACACGTTTGATTTTTATACAAAAGTAAAATCGAAGATTACTATATTCAAATTTATACTACCACCGTCTCAAAATAAATGTACAGTTTGAATTTTTAAATTCAAACTAGTTCAACTTTGACCTTAACTATTTTTGCGTGTGTTATATAATAATTGATGCAAAATATGTGAATAGATTGAGTTTTAAATGTATTTTTATTGGTATAATTTTAATCAAATATTATATAACAAAAAATAATGATATTTAAGGTCAAAGTCGAGCAAGTTTGACTCTAAAAAGTCAAATTGAACACTTATTATGGGACGTAGGGAATATTTAATTATCAATACTACTTATAAAGGGTTTAAAACCCTCTCTCTTATTAATTATTTTACGATTTTCTAAATAGATTTTAAGTAAATACTACTTATAAAACATAGTTTACAAGTACTTAAAGCACACATAAAACTAAAAAATACTATTCATCTAATATAATTAATACATTATTAAAAAACAACAATTCACCCAAAAATACAACTATTTAATCTCAATGTACAATATAATTAAGCTTCTAAAATATTGAGCTTCCACCCTTCACCAAAAAATACACTATTAATACAATTAATACATTATTAAAAACATCTCTTTACAAAAAAAAAATACAATTTTTTAACCACAATATATAATATAATTAAGGTTCCAAAACAAAAATACAAGATTCAGCAAATCGAAACAAAAATTTGAAATATTCATTGCCGCAAATTTTATTACCGATTACCCGCCGCAGCATCACACGGGTACCCTACTATGATAACTTATATAACTATATATAATGAGAATTAAATATATTTTTCGACGGTAAAAGAAAAATTGATCTTTAATAAATATAACTTAATATGTGCTTGAAGGCAATGTTAAAAAAACCTTTAAATATTTAAACATTTATATACGTTCATACATCTTTAAATAAAGCTTATGCTTTATTTGTCGATTTTTGTATACGTTCCTTTCTTTAATTCCTAACACCTTTTAAATATATCAAAGTGGAACTGAAAAAAAAAAAAAAAAAAAAAAAAAAAAAGAGTCAAATGATTTAATGAATGGTAATTGCAATAATGGATTCCAAATCATACTTATTTAACCATTATCTATGGCCCCATCCACTCACCCAACTATGGTCCCTTCACTTCTTTATCTATGAATTTGGTGCTTTTAATTTTCACATCTGTCATGATTGAGTTTTGTTTGGAACTGCTTACAATTTTAATATAATCAACTTAATAATAAGCAATAACTTACGTTACACAGTGGGAACGTCCATCTAATTGCACTTTAATTTTTTACCTAGTGATTGTTATGTTCTAGTCGTGTGCTAACAAAACTTTATACGTGCTTAGGGTATATGATAGGATTCCCGAGACTCTTATAGATTTTTTTCGATATAGTGTTAATTTTTGAAAAAAAAAAAACATTAATTTTTCCTAAACGTATGTAAAATGTATCCGGTCCATCAAAATGTGTTTCTGTATTATGGCTTCAAAAAATTTATGCGCCCGGTAATATTTGGTTCTGATTCCGTCCCTGATAGAATGGTAGTAGCTAGGTACAAGAACACATGGTAAACGAATTAAGAGATGTTTCCATTATACACAACACTTAAGGCCCACTATAACTCACGTGGGATCGATAGTGGTGTTAATGATGAAATACGGATGGGGTGTGTGAGTGCTTTGTAGTAAATGTGATAGATATAGTTTTATGTTTATTTTGTTTATGGATTTTGATGGTACAAGCATTCACAAGTTATATTTTATATCTAATCATAAATTATCACTTTTAAGTGGTGACGATAATATTTATTTTCTCTATTTATCGTTTTTATTGTTAATTACCTTAAGATATTGATAAGATTGATCATCAACCCTTGCGTCTTATAAATTAGGTTTCGTTGGTAGGGCCTTCTAAAGAGGTTGTTATTGTTTGACTTTATTAACCAAACTAGAGTATTATCAATATACATATGATTATAATAGTCTAGAAACTAGTAAGTTCGTACTTTTGCAACTTACATAGTACTCTTTCCGTTCTAAAAACCTTGTTTTTTACAAAATGGTACAATTTAACAAAAATAGGATCATTACAATTTTCAACAACTCAAATAGAATATTTTCTCACTAAACTATCTTTTTATTACTTTGAAATAAAGTAATATGGATTTCAAACAAATATAAAGTGGACAATTATTTTTTTTTTGGGTAAAAGGGTTATTTCACCCCGGTAAAATAGTGGACAATTATTTTGTGACGTCTCGAACAAGAAATATGGATTAAAATTTCGAGACCGACGGAGTATATAACAAGTTATGTTACTTTACTAGAACTGTTTTCTTTTTTCACTGAATAATTCACGAAGCATAAGTCAACTGTCAAAAAGACCACGCATAGTTGGATAAATTCCTCCCTTACGGGGAATTTAGCGTGGTCATTTTAGGATTTTTGCACCATCGATTATAACACTTTAGTGATTATAATTACAAAGCTTTTTTCAGCAAATCATCGATCATAGTAAATTCAATTGTTGTTTTTACATGAAAGTTAAATATGTGTGCATGGATTCTTTATCAAAATAAGTTTTTTGCTAAACTGCTAAAGTATTGCAACTGATAAAAACAGATAAACTATTTGTCTATTTTGTTTGTTATTGATATATTAACTGTATTTCTTTTCCCATTGTGTTGTGGGGCTATATAATGAGTCAAAAACAAGCAACTCACACAAGTAGCAAAAGTTAAGGTAGAGCTTAACACTTCAACTCTGAAGATGGAGAAAAGTAAATCATTTCCTAATTATTCGACTCCATATGTCGATGCCCGGTTCGTGTTTGAGGATCGAGACAAGTCGTTCAGCTTCAACGGGCCAGGAGAACGAGAAAATCCTGAAGTGAAGAGAAGAAAAAGAGTGGCCTCATATAACATGTACACCATGGAAGGTAAACTCAAGTCTTCTTTAAGGAACAGTTTCAAGTGGATCAAGAACAAATTTACCGATTCCTACGGTGCATAAGTTGTTGATTTTAGTTTTTGTATGAACATAATATGTGTGTATGCTTTTGATCGATGTAATTCGCCTTTTTGTTGTTTTATTCACCTGTTAATGTGATTAATAAAGGTCTAGTTTATTTTGACTATGAGGTTGTTTCTTGTTAAAACCTAGAGGTTGAGAACTTTGATCACATGTATGTTTACTAACCTATGGAAAGTTACTGGTCACGTATAAGCAAAAACCATAGAATAAATAACATTTGAGAAACTAAAAGTCATAACCAAATAACTTTAACTAAACTTTCTAGTTTCTACAATCGTAGTGATAGTTTATAGAAAAGATTATTGTTATGGCTTGTTGTAAAAGAGAAGTACGTAAAAGGATAGATAAAGGGTTCATTTCTTCTTCATTTCCTTTATTTCTGTCATTGTTGACACTTGTGATAGCAAACATCGACAGGTTTAGAAAGCCGAAACTGTAACCAAATCATCCAGTCGATGCCATTACACTAGGGGCCAAATATGGGAGACAATGGTGGTTTTATTGGTTTTATAGTTGGATTTTCAAAAACAAATTAAACCAGAAAAAAAGACATGTATAGAGTATTGAAACATGAAGTTGAAAATAAATGCCTAGCCAATCACTAACGTTCATCTTCTAATCCAAAGAGTTTGGATATCTTTTCGATTTCTAGATGGCGAAAATCGACATTGGACATGGAGCGACGATTGAGACCATTCCGGTTCTCTTCCATATGATTGACTGATTGTGTAATCGAAGCAAGTAAAAGAGGGAAATTCTTTATGTTCTTTAAAGCATTAGGATGCGCTTCAGTTCTTGCAGACCTATTGTTGGGAGGATTTGAATCGAAAGCTAGAGTAAATGGCGGTGAGGGCATGTTTGTCCTTTTACTCAATGTGTTACTACTGGTGCTGTGGCCTGTCTCTTGGTTTACTGAGTTCTTGTCTACATGCTTCTCGTGCTGCATAGTTAAAAAGAAAAACTAGTTAAAATTCTTCATTTTAAATCTGTTAAAAACGACATGTGAACCTCTTTTGTCACACAATTTCCTCCATGCTTTGACAATCATATATATATANACTCCATCGTCCCGGAAGAAAAAATAGCATACCATCGGATACCTCAACCCTATGACTTTTCATGTTATAATGAAACAGTGTTACAAACTAGCCCCATTTGTCATTTGTTTTTTTTGGTAAAGGGTTTTTTTACCATGGTAAAATATATTGATCAATCAATGAAGTTCACGCAATATAGCAAAGCACCATATTGACTTGTATACAACACAAACACACCAATATGGCAAAGCACCATTTTTTTTTTTTTTTTTTTGATTTGCTGCATATGCTATATATGGAAGTTTTAACAAATATGAAAACTTTTGTTCTGTATTTCATGAACTGGTTCAATTGACATAAGAGGTGGAATGTTTTAGGAAAGAAGGTATTTAATGTTTATGTTGAGTCCAAAAGCATATATCTTAGTCTGCAATATTTACTTTATCAGGATGAAGTTACCTCTTTCGATGATCCAGAATTGTCCATTGAGACTTCAGAAATAGAGACGTTTCTTGAATGACCTCTCCTAGATTTCCCATTTCTTTGCCTGGATTTCAAGGGTTTGTTCCTGTGAAAATCATAAATTTCAATTATTTGTTTTTTTATTTTATGAATGAAGTGCCATCCGTAAAAGAGTGCCGTGTAACGACCTATTAACATATACAAGTATCACAGTCATAAAAGGTTTCTGAGAAGTCTTTTAAAAGCTAGGTAGGTTGGGCAATGGGTCCAAATGGGTACTTTCTGGTTTGGGTAAGTGTGTCAAACTTGCGACTTATCGTAGAACAAAGTGGCAATATAATTAGTTGTTTGTATTGATGACATAATGTAACTTGTTTGTATTGATGACATCAACTAATCCACTCATTGTTTCTAAAACAGCAAGATAGTCGTGGTGTTATATTAAATCAAAGAAACGAATCAAATCGATGACGTACTTTTTTCTATCATGGAATTGCATTGGTTCATCCTCCTCTTTGTAGATCACAGGCAAACCTGAGAGCTCGCATGCTAATGGGCTTGAAGAGAAGAACTGCCAAAACGAAAGAAAATTGTTGGAAGATATTGAAACATATGCATTCAAGTTATAGTCCAGTGTACTTGAACTTTACCATCTCAAACCAAACTAATTATAAATGAGTGAATGGCCATTACTTGAAAATATTCCTCTTTATATATAGCCACGCTTTGGTCCAACTAGTAAACGGGTAAATGGTTGAGGTTTTCCTATTCAGGTTACCCTGGGAGGGCGAACTTTTCTGACTTAGATGTAAGCCGCCTCACCGGGTTAGACCCGAGACCGTTCCTGTCCACCCCAAATGTACACACCTAACAAGCTTTGGTCCAACTTGTGGACAGCTTGATTGGTAGATAAAGATGATGAAGATAGTTCTTAGCACGGTTGGAAAATAGATGGAGTGGGCAGGTTGGATAAATTTCTAATAAGGGTTAGGTTGAGTTCCAACAAGTGCCTACTTTCAGCTACTTATGTGGGTCAAACAGGATAAACTTCTATTCACCAATCACCTAGGATATAGGACCAGTCAGGCCTGAGTGGATAAGACTCGTCACTCTTGATTTACAACCCAAAACCTTTACACCATTTCCCCGATGCAATTCATGAAATGGGCATACACCATGAAATTATTGAAACATATTGTTAATTTTAATTTAAAAAATGATTATACCACAAGGGTGAAGATTTACTGGCTTTAGCAAATACTGAAACATTCAATTAGCATACACTATCCACCTCCATTATCCATTTTTGTTTTAAATCATAGCAAAACATTATTATAAAAACAAACTAAACAAGATTGGCAAGGCAAAAAACCATCATCAAATATCAATAAATTACTGATGTGTATAATCTCTAAGTCGCCTCACCTTGAGTAATAGGAACCACAACAACATACACATTAAAGAATATCTCTTATAAACTCACATTGTTTTGAAGTGCAGAACTGGTAGTTCCACGAGATTCTGGGTCCAGAGCTAGAAGTGTGGTCAAGAGACCAAAGGAAGAAAATGGAAAATTTGTAAATGCCTCATGGAAACTTGGTAAATAATTTTGTGGTGGTCGAAAGGTTGTTGGTGGCTTAATTGTTTTCCAGTAGTCTTCCGTAGGAGATCCACAAAGCTTAAAAATCCGGTGAAGCTGCTCAACCTGCCAAGTGCCAACTGTTTATAAAGCTTACATTCATTCTATGCACTGCAATACTCTACAAGACGCTACAAAAGGAATTCCAGGGTGTGCGTGTTGCACAACCTGACTTCCATGCAGGTCCACTCAGCTAGAATACTAGAAGCATGTAAGAAAACAACATTGGTCTAATTTCTATGCAGGACACCATATTTGTTAAATTTAATTTAAACTAAACAGATGTTACTAGGTCCAAATGCGCAGCCAAACCTTTGAGAATCTAGACTTCTATATGTGGAGCTTACTTGGCGATAATTAACCAAAAATGAACCTCTGCCAGTGGCTACCCCAAAAATCAATTCAGTACCTTTTTAGGCAAAGCCAACGCTAGGAAAAAAAAAATATTAAATAAATAAATAAAATACATCCATAGGCTTGCAGCAACAAGAACAAGCCATTCTTGCCAAAGAAAGGTTAATTTGTTTTTAATAATAGTTATTGCTAAAAAAAAAAGAGAAAAGAAATGATGCAGGGAATAATATTTACCTCTGTTCTTCCGGGCATAATTGGCCTACCCACAAACATTTCAGCCAAGAGACATCCTGCGCTCCAAAGGTCGATACCAACTCCATAATCTGTAGTGCCTAAAAGCAGCTCTGGAGCTCTATACCAAAGTGTCACAACTCGACTTGTCAGGGGTCGTTTTTGTTTTGGGTGGTAGTAGTTTGCTAGCCCAAAATCTGCTATTTTTAGCATCCCGTTTCGGTCTATCAACAAGTTAGATCCTTTTATGTCCCGATGCAAAATCCCTCTCTCATGACAGTGTTCGAGACCAGACAGCAGTTGCTGCATATAGCACTTCACCTGTATTTTTTTTTTCTTTCAAAATTTAACTTTTGAACCAAATTCTGTATTACCAAAACATGATACTACAACTGTAGTTTAGTAGTAGCAATTTCAATCCATATACCTAAAACTGGGTCACCTAGGAGTTTTGTTTCTCCAACAGGTCTAATAGGTAAAATTTATAAACCTATCTAAAAATGTGAAATGCGTCAAAAGTTGTTGAGAGTATTCGAAATACTTCATAGTGTATTACCACTAACATGAATACATGATGCTACATATGTCGTTTAGAGCTGATCATTTCAACCATTAACCAAATATATTCTGTTTCAAGCACTTCACTTGGGTAAAAACATGGCTAATAAGAAACGGGTCAAATGGGTCAAAACTCAAAAGTCACCGAAACTTATTAAAAAGTATATATAACCTTCTATATACCTTTATTACAAAAAAAAAAGATGGAAACTCTGGCGGGATGGTGATTATAGTGACATGTATAATTTATAAACTTATAATATGGGACAAAAATCTACTTATACCTGTTATTAAATACTACGCCATAGGCTACACATACCCTTCAACAAGAAAAATACTACATGTATTAAAAATCAACGACCAATTATTTTTTATTTTTTTTATCTTCACAAAATTCTTGATAAGGGTAAAGGCTACAATTCTAATCTAAGGGATCAGGTAACAACTGAACAACGGAAGTCTAGCTTGAAGATTTAAAAGACTAATAGTGTTTAAGTTGGACCTGTGGTTCGGATAGCCTTCCTTCTGGTCGAGAAATAATTCTGGTCAAATCTGATTGCATGTAATCAAAGACAAGATAAAGACTATATTGCATTCTAGATGTGGCAAGACCTTCAAGCTTGATAATATTTGGATGGTCTAGTTTCTGTAGAATGATAATCTCCCTTGCCATAAACTTCACACTTTCTGGCTCTGATGTGTCAAAGCGGACTTTCTTCAAGGCAACGATCTTTCCAGTGTCCCTGTCTCGAGCTTTATAGACATTGCTATATGTTCCATGGCCTATCTACACATGCATAAAAAAATATGTAATTCAGCATCAGGTCGTTAAGATCTACTGTATGATACATTAACCAGCAAAAAAGTTAATATTTTCATAACCAGAATTAACCAAGAAGAGACTATACATGATTACATTCGTAAGGAAAGGTTATAACAGAAATATGATACTGAATCTATTTCAATCTCAAAAAGACTTTTAAAATTTGTAGTGTTTTATTGAACTTAATCTACATGTAAAAGCATTTCTCTGGGAGTTAAAGAACTCGTGACAATGAATACGGAACTTAATCTAAAATTTATTTTGATTAGAACAAAAGAAGCACTGAAAGCTTCTGATAGTATTAACAAAAGCAAGCAATGATACTTTTAGCTTTAAATGTCATGTCTCTGCTTAAAGTTTATACTGTAATACGATAATTTGTGAAGTAGTGAAATAATATGATACGAAATAGAAGAAAATTGATAAAATGCGGCATGGTACAGAATAGACAAGAACACAAAATTTTATCAATACAAGAGAGTGCCAAGCTATAATAAAGGTAACTAATGGTATGACATGTTACACAATGGCGTGCAACCATACAAGGATAAAATACAGACTATAAAACCAAATGTAAAGGAGGGAATTGGAAAAGGAGATAAAGTTTGACTGGCTCATTGTGTTAACTCGGTCCGATTCAACACATTACCAAATATGACCCATTAACAGTTCGTCCAACTGTGTTATTCTTAAAACATTTAAATCAATGAATCGCCCGAACAAAGTATAAAATAACACCATCCAAATCAAATCTATAGAGTTGGATTAGAATTCGTGTCTGCATCATCTATCAGATCAAATCACCAATGACAAAAACCAAAAAACACATCACACAAGTCGCACAAACCTTAGCAAGCTTATCATAAGAATCGGCAGTTTTCGAAACCAAATTAGCCAAAACATCTTTTGGAATATTATCAACAAGCCATTTAGGCCATCCATCAATTAATTCATCCGAACCAATCTTCTTAACAAGCACAGCTCCTTGTTTACTAATAACCTTCCCATCACCTTGTTTCCTTATATTACCACCATCATCAACAACAACATTAATCTTCTTAACAACGTTGTCCTTAGCATGAACCTCAACAAACGGTTTATGTCCAACACTTGGTTTTGCACTGGTAACATAACCATTATCAAACTTTAACTTATCAAGAGTGCCACCACGAGAGTGTTGGCGAGTATCATAAGTAGGTGATTGTTTCGCTTGAACGCAACCCATATATCCTTGATCAATGCTGCATTGTATGAGTTGACATGTAAGAAGTATTTTGAGGATAAAAGAATGTAAGGAAAAGACATGTTGGCCGGCCGATGACCAAAAAAAGGACAAGAAATGGAATCCACAGAGAAAAAAACGTTGGGATTGGATTTTGGGCTTTTATTACGAGGGAAAGGGTTGCATGAAAGGGAACAAACTATTTTTTGGATTTGGCCGCTGTTTTCTTCTTCCTTTTCATTTTTCCAAAATATATACTAGGATATTTCTTTTTTGGAATGTCTTAAAGTAATTGTCCATTTTTCATATTAAGTAGTAACTAAAAAAGAATTTAGTGGGAGAATATTCTATTTGAGTGGTTAAAATTATAGTGGTCCTATTTTTATTAATCTATGTGAGATTTTTGTCTCCAGATAATAATTTCGATACGGAGGGAGTATGTTTCAAAAATTTACATTAGATGTTATACTTATTGTAAATTATATGAACTAATATATTTGGTCACGGCCAATCAACCAAGTTACATGAATAAGGACAACGGGCGACCGAAACTTTTGATGACGACACCCATGTCGCTCGTTCGTAATGGAAAGAAAGAGACCACTACTTCGCTTTTTTGTTGGATCGCCGGCGCGAACACAGTGGTCTCTGACTAGGACCAGGAACCAATTCGAATTTTGATCTTGACAAAAAGTCACAAAACGACAAAAAAATTATTTGTTTGACTTTGACTATGATCTTTTGCAACGACATGCATACTCGTTAAAGTTGATTATATTTTCCTTTTCATAATAACCTTCACAAATTTTCCTTCCAAAACTAGTAAAGTTTCCTCTACACTTTTAGTGATGACGCACATCGTTGCTAAATCTATTTATAATTAAATTTTTATTATTTAGAAAAAATAGCTTTCTCATGAAATGAATATTTTCCGCTAAACCTTTGGCGACGATATACTTCGTCGCTAAAATGTATTAATGTCAGAATTAATAATTTGGTTATATAATTAAATTAAGAAACCCCTTTGACCATCTAGTCTTGTTGGCACTATTTTCGCTGCATGTGAGAAAGCCTCAGATCGTCGAGATGGGTTTTGGCGATAACAAGTAAATCTTTAAACCCTATATGGACGACATTTTAGTGTTCCGGTGATGACAAGCGTCGTCGTCGCCGAAACCATCAAACCTTGTAGTGCACTATGAATCTCTTATCGTAGAAAGAAACATACTTTCTTTTGAGTTCATGATAGTGTAATTTGGTTTACTATTTAAGTTGTTTAGTTTAATTTTGCTTTGAACTACATTGTTTAGTTCAACTTGAGACCTATTAGATCAAAGTAAATGAAAGACGAGGATTGATCGCTTATTCAGGGTCCGTTTGGTACACTGGGTTCACCCTTAGAATTTGGGTTTACCTTCAAAAGATACATTTGGTTGAAAAGATGAGTTAGGATGGCCCACATCAATCCAAATATTTGGCACTTTTGCAAAGGAGGCGTGGCAGTGGGGTTTTAAGAAAAACACCGTTGGATTTTTGACTTCATGACATGTAAATGTTTGTGTCCACTTGATTTTTTGACTTTACACAAATAATAAGTTTGTAAATTTTTTTACGTGTGCTCTTTTTATCTCTCCTTATTTAATTGAAAACCTATATCAAATCTAATCCGTTTGGATTATAAAGGGGTTTGGAATAGGATTTGGATTTGAAATTGGTTTAGGATTTGGAGAGAGAAAATATATTATTCAATGTATTTTATAATAAAATTATAATAATAAAGTATCAATTAAAAAATTCATATAAAAAAGTTATGTGAGAGTAGAAAGTGGTGGGTCCCATAGGTTTTACCAAAAGCGGTTGACAATGGGCGAGAAAAAACCACCACCCGCGGGTACCCGCCATAAATGGGTGGGTAAACGCCTCAATTTTCACCCACGAGTGGGTCGTGGGTGAAAATATGTACCCATCAGTGGGTGGCCAGTGGGAAACGGGTGAGGCATACCGTCAAAATACCCGTGGGTGTTCCCACAAAACCCATGTTAAAATTAATTATACTAATTAAAATATTTATGATTTTGCAGGTATACATTTAAAAGTTACCACCAAATCTCAAGAAAACACATTAACCTAAAAGTTTATTTGAGTTTCAAAACTAAAAAGAGAATATGAAAGATCAAATAATCAAAGTTGTATTTCGCAAATTGATTGGTGTCTTATTAAGCAGTTTCATATTTAGTTTTCATATCATCGTTTCGTAATTTTGTTGCATAACACTATCCCATGGGCAACAAATACCCACAGGCAAGGGCATGGGTAGAAAATTGTAGCCGTTGGTGGGTGACGAGTGAGAGAAAAACTACGTGGGTGGGTGATGGGTTAGAGGTACCCGTGCCCATTGCCCACGAGTGCCATCCAAATCCAAGTTGATGTGGAATGAAATTTGATTCCATCTATCATTCATTTTGTTAAGGCTACGCACAATAAGAAGGGTCAATCCCCCTCTTTTTCTTTGCTACGTCAGCTTTCTCTCTCCAGCGACCTATAGGCGATTCAGTGCCACAATAAGGGCGACCAAGTTTAATTTTTTTTTTAAACTAAAAACTTAATAAAACATTAATTTCATTAATAAAACGTAAAGATTACATAAACGAAACGATGCGGAATTAAACAACTAAAAATTAAACGCAAACATTACATGACAACACATGACATAAAACACGATACGGAAAACACGATACGGAAATACATAATATAAAACACCATTACGGATGGTGTGCTTCCCATGGAAGTGTGTTTCTCAGAATGAACCACACATGTTGATAGTATATCCCTCTCCCATGCATTCAAAATAAATTCGGTTTGCATTCTGAGACGACACGGGTCTTCATTTGTACGCACCAACTCTTTGTAAATAGCATTATACCTAAGACATTGTAGGTTGATTCTTTTCCATTGAGCCATAATACTATTTTTAGTACGGTGCTCAGCATTAGTCTGATCGTTGAACCTTTGTGTTACGGCGTTCCAAAAAGAACGTTCATTCACAAGATCTGTAGATTCGCTAACATCAAGCCATACGTTAGCTAGCAAGCTCTCTTCTTCCATTGACCAAAGATGATTCATTGTGAAATGATTTAGAAGTGAAGTGTATGCTTTAGAAAGTGAAGTTTATGCAAAAGGGTATGATAATGTATGCTTTATATAGGGGTGTATAAACGTTTAAAATTCAAATACATGGGTGGGATTATTTTGAACATTTAAAATTCAAATACATGGACGGGATTGTTTTAACCGTTTAAAATTCAAAAGTGGGTGGGCGGGCTTTTTTTTAAACGTTTAAAATTCAAAAGTGGGTGGGCGGGGTTTTTTTGAATTTCAAGTTCAAATAAATGGGCGGGATTTATGAGCTTATTTAACATCCATTAACAGCTCATTATTGCACACACAATTCACACACAATTCACACATAATTCTCAGACATAATTCTCAAACAATGTCTCGGAAAGACTTCTCACAACAATTCCCAACTCACCGTGACTTCGGGTAACAATTCCCAAGTCACTGATGAGGCGAAAAATGTTACGCTTTTAGGGGGTCATTTAAGCTCTAATCCATAATTATTTGATCAAATATTGCCTTAAATCGTTCCTTTTGTCATTTTAGGTACTTTGAAGAGGAATTCTGGAAAATGAAGCATTTTGGACGTTTTTAGAGCATAAAAGTGAAGAAAACGACAGTCTCAAAATTATGCTGAAAACAGTACCTGACGGCGTCACATTATACCCTGTGACGGCGTCAAGCTTTGACAACATGAAAGATAATGTTTACACTAGACGCCTCAGAAATTTTTGAAGAATTAAAGAGTGACGGCATCACGCTTTGTGACGCCTAGGCCGTCACGTTATATGGTAAAGGGAGACGACCTAGAGCAAATTACAAGGGGACGGCGTCAAGAGTGGATCTGAGCAATCCGAATTTTAGTTTGGCGGCGAGGTGACGGCGTCAGACCCTATAAGCTGACGCCGTCACAATGTAAAATCTATATATGGTTTTCTAACTTTCATTCATTAGTGTGCAACTTTGGGAACAAAACCCTAGCTCGTTTTTCTACTGTATTTTTGAGGGTTTTCCACCCTTGAAACCTGGATGCTTAATTGAAGATAAGTTTCTTTCAAATCATTCAATATGTCTATGTATTGTGTGATTATATCTTATGCTTGTTTTTCAATTAACATGCTAGGCTAGGTCTTTATTGTGTTTGCTTATATCTAATGAAACCTAGCTATTGATTATATGTTGTTGGTTTGCTTGTGATTATTGTGGGTGGGTGAAGTCGATGTTAGGCTTAAGAAAACTGGCTAACCTCCTATACGGTAACTTGCTTGAATGTCTTAAAAAACATGAATCGGATGTGTACTACGGTTATTTGGTTGTATTTAATGCATGAGCGAATTCTAATGATCCCATGTTAGGAGCTTTTAGTCGGCTCGACACAGGAGTGAAGTAGGAGCTTATAGAGTTAGGGAAGATCGTACACGGCCCTACGAATAGTTTAAAGGAATACAACCCGTCATCCACATAATTACAACAAACCAATTAACATATAAAAGATAGCTAGAGAGTAAGGAAATCTAAGTAAACACATATTTCTCTCATATAAGTTTCACAACCAATTTAATTATCTAGTTATCACTACTACAAAAAAGCCTATAAACACCCCTTAGTAGAGNCACACACAATTCACACATAATTCTCAGACATAATTCTCAAACAATGTCTCGGAAAGACTTCTCACAACAATTCCCAACTCACCGTGACTTCGGGTAACAATTCCCAAGTCACTGATGAGACGAAAAGTGTTACGCTTTTAGGGGGTCATTTAAGCTCTAACCCGTAATTATTTGATCAAATATTGCCTTAAATCGTTCCTTTTGTCATTTTAGGTACTTTGAAGAGGAATTCTGGAAAATGAAGCATTTTGGACGTTTTTAGAGCATAAAAGTGAAGAAAACAACAGTCTCAAAATTATGCTTAAAACAGTACCTGACGGCGTCACAGTATACCCTGTGACGGCGTCACGCTTTGACAACATGAAAGATAATGTTTACACTAGACGCCCCAGAAATTTTTGAAGAATTAAAGAGTGACGGCATCACGCTTTGTGACGCCTAGGCCGTCACGTTATATGGTAAAGGGAGACGACCCAGAGCAAATTACAAGGGGACGGCGTCAAGAGTGGATTTGAGCAATCCGAATTTTAGTTTGGCGGCGAGGTGACGGCGTCAGACCCTATAAGCTGACGCCGTCACAATGTAAAATCTATATATGGTTTTTTAACTTTCATTCATTAGTGTGCAACTTTGGGAACAAAACCCTAGCTCGTTTTTCTACTGTATTTTTGAGGGTTTTCCACCCTTGAAACCTGGATGCTTAATTGAAGATAAGTTTCTTTCAAATCATTCAATATGTCTATGTATTGTGTGATTATATCTTATGCTTGTTTTTCAATTAACATGCTAGGCTAGGTCTTTATTGTGTTTGCTTATATCTAATGAAACCTAGCTATTGATTATATGTTGCTGGTTTGCTTGTGATTATTGTGGGTGGGTGAAGTCAATGTTAGGCTTAAGAAAACTGGCTAACCTCCTATACGGTAACTTGCTTGAATGTCTTAAGAAACATGAATCGGATGTGTACTACGGTTATTTGGTTGTATTTAATGCATGAGCGAATTCTAATGATCCCATGTTAGGAGCTTTTAGTCGGCTCGACATAGGAGTGAAGTAGGAGCTTATAGAGTTAGGGAAGATCGTACACGGCCCTACGAATAGTTTAAAGGAATACAACCCGTCATCCACATAATTACAACAAACCAATTAACATATAAAAGATAGCTAGAGAGTAAGGAAATCTAAGTAAACACATATTTCTCTCATATAAGTTTCACAACCAATTTAATTATCTAGTTATCACTACTACAAAAAAGCCTATAAACACCCCTTAGTAGAGACCGGTTATATAAAAACCAGTTTATATGATAAAATACTAGCGGGCATGGGACGTATTAACCGGTCCCTTTAATAGAAAATCCATAGACTTCGGTTATTTATATTAAACCGGTTACACTAGGGCATTATGTTTCTTTTTCTCATTCCTTTATTTTACGAGAAATTCATATCACATTGTTTATTTAACATCATAAAAAATAATTGACACCAAACTTTTTATACATTCCCTCCACTTTTGTCCCTCCCACTATTTATGACAATATATAAGCCCGACCCCGGGCTTTTCCAGGCTTGGGCCGAGCTAAGTCCGGTTCGGCCCGATCCGGACCATTTAGGCCGAAATAGCATAATATTTTGGTTATAGCCCGAGTTTTTTTAGGTCCGACCTTTTTTCGAACTATAAAATTCCAGGCCTTTTTCGGTCCAATGCAAGCCAGGCCTGACCCGGGTTTTGTGCACCTCTAGGGGAAGGAGGGGCGGCTGAGGAGGGTAGACTGACCCTAGGTCGGGTCATCATTACGATTGGCCTTAAGGCTTTTCTATCATACTAAAACCAAATAAAAACTTGAAATTTAAATAAATTATCCATAAACTGTATTAATATAAAACTTGAAATTTAAATAAATTGTCTATAAAACTGTATTAATAATTCAATAAAATGGTGTTTAAATATTAAATGAACGATGCTTTACTAGTACGTAATCAACAACATTGGCTACCACTTTACTCTCAAAATATGTGAAAATCATTTTTTTTTCTTTTACATATCTAATTTTCTAAATCTTTTACATCACTGTCGAAAATAGTTGACAATCACCAAAAACCCTCATCTATCAGTAGCAAATCTCAAGAAAATAAAAAACCGTTTTAAACTATATGGTTCACGCCGCTTTGTGCGGGTACTATGCTTATTGTCTTAAGTTTAAAAATATCATTTAAAAGTGATCAATTTATTTGATGCTTGAAAACCTAGATATTTGCTCGCCGAAAATTTTAATCATACATGTACCCACCGCCGCAACGTGTGAATACCCGTTTAGTTCTCTTCAAAGTCATAACTTTATGCGTGGAAACACACAATACTAATTGCATTGAAAAGCTTCCCAAACTAAACTATTTTTCTAGTGAAACCAAAAATTGTGTAATGCCCCGCTCAAATTTCCCTTCTAAAATCAAAAAATTTCACCCAGTGCCAAAATTCACCCCATGTGATGATTCAATTTATAAATTGAGCTTTAGCTATCCATAATCCCAGATCCACAATTTTCTCTCCGAAACCCTTCTTATTCAAAATTCCAGATCCGCATCCGCAATCGAAAGTATATTCCTTCGAGTGATCTGGGCAACTGTTATTTCCGAATGAAAGAAATTGGATATTATATGATTTTTTCTACAATTTAATATTTTATTGATTTGAAGTCATTTAACAACAGGTTATTTTTTGTGTTTTGTTTCAATAGGTGCATAAACTTCTTATAAATGGGCTTCTCATTTATTCTTGATTTGGGGTTTGTAGGTGGTGATATTGCTATTTTATTCGGTAAACGGTATATCTTTTGATTAATTTATGTTGCTTCTTTATTGTACAATTTCTGTGTGGTTTTAGTCTGTAGAGGTTTTGATGTCTATTCATGTATTATACTCCATTTTATTAAAAAAAACTTGTTTTTGTTTCATTTTATTTGATAATTATCGGAGGTTTGATTGCTTATTACTCCGTAGTTTACTTTGTTGGTTAAATGGACATTTGTTTGTCTAACATGAAATTGAATAGAAAATTTCAGAGTTATCACATGTAAGTATGTTAGTAATCACTACTTAAAAGATATCATGTTATAATCTATATGCAAGATACAAAGGATACATCACTATTAACAATAATAGTCACTTCATTGTTCACAACGTTATTTTAATTATGTATATAAAGTCTATTTTCTAACATGTATATTGGACAAAAGTCTTGGTAAAATCCTCATTTAAGAAGCTTGATAATTGTACCAGGTATAATTATTTGGCAATCATGTGTTACTTAGTTTTCTGTTGCAGGTTATGTTTTAAGTTTTCACAAGTTAATTGGAATGCAAATTAACAACTGTGGTGACAATGACGTCAAGTCTGCTAGCTTTTAAGAAATGGATAGCATACTACAGCGTCTGTATGCATCATATCTATATACTACAATTTGTTTTGGTCCGATTCTTTTGGTAATTCAGATGTAGAATTGTAGTACTGTTTGTGTCATTGAGCACAAAGGTGAAAGTCTTCCCAACCCATGTGAAACCCAACTTAACATCATGATCCTGCTATAAACTAATATAATGGGATGTCTAGGTGACTTTCTCAACTCATTTACTTATAAATTGTTTGATTTGATTATCTTATACTCTAACGGCTCAAACTAGTAAAATATAAAGTGGAGACATGTCCAATGGACCTGAACTCGTCGAAATATATCTGTAATGAATAATATATTAAATCATTCTATTATATTTTGGACGATTATTGAAATAATAATTGACATCTATATTTTAGATTTTAGTTACACTTTCCCATTATGTCAACAAATTAACCCTCTTGTATCTTTCGTGTAGCTAATTCATTATCAAAAGATAAGAAAATGTATGTGGAAACTTGACGAAAGAAATGATGAAGGTCCTCCATGGAAGCATAATAGGTAATTCTCATGCACAATAAATTTAAAATGACTTGTTTTTGTGACGAATGCTTCAAGTATCATGACTTTGAGTCATAAGTGGTGTTTTCTTTTGCACATAATCTATTAGCTGTTTCATTGATCGGGTTAAATGAAACACCTTAAAGTTGTCACCATATTTTAAGGATTATAGCTTAAGTTGTAGCAAAACTAATTTTTGCTACCAGAGTACCAGCCTACCAGGTTATGTTAGCTCTTATTTTGACTTTGCTCTTTAATTAAATTGTAAATATTAAATTTCTGAAATTACTATACCCGCCTTCATGATGTTAGAACAACAATGTCAGTACTGTTAAATTAATTATTGATTATGAAGTTCGATAGAAAAAGTTTCTGTTATGTTTCATCTATGATCATAAGCGTACACCAAAATGCTACTAGGTGTGACAAATCAGATACTGATTTGTCAACAATGGATTAAGTTTTTATCTTTTTATTATTATGTCTGCAACCTTCTGATCTTTCTTTATCATACATAACACAGATGATGATGATACATAACACGGATGATGACGATGAGTAGAAAGACGAGGAATTAATAGAACCCAATACATAAAGATGCAGTTTCTATTCAGTTGAATTGTTCTTGTCATTCTTCAAGAATTAAATGTATGCTTATTGATTTTAAGGCTCTTCAAAGCCTGTGACTTTGATACTGGTTATGTTAACTAGAAATTTTGGTTTGGCATGTAGTTTATGAATGTTACTCGATATATATGATATATAAGGGTTGTTTAGGATTTGTTTATTAACTGTTTATATGACTGTTTGGATTGTTTTTTGAACTTGCTTACTTTGATAAGTAGTTTCAACAAGCAATCCCAAACAATCAAAATAAGCAGCTTTAATAAGCAGTCCTAAACAACCTTTTTTCTTTTTAATAAATAATATAATAGAGACTGGTTTTTATCTTAAACACCACTCTATTTGTTATATCAACGCAAAGAAAAGCATGTGTGTTTATTCTATAATAAAGATTGGCTCCTGGCAGAAAACCGGTCTTGATAAGTCTTATAGAGACTGGTTGGAGAACTGGTTCCTATGTTTTTCTTTCAAAGAGATACCCCCTCAGAGAGAGTGGTTCCAAAACCACTCTCCATGAGCCATTCTAACCGGTTTTCATATCACTTTTTGTACTAGTGTATTTTATTTTATTTGCAAAAGTAGTTATTTGGGTTAGTTGACTAGTAACTAATTCCGCCCATTCCTCTATAACCCGAGATTTTTACTTGCTTTCATAAAATATAAAATTACAAAAAGAATCGTCCCTCAACCCTTAGACCTAATTAGAGTAGCTTTTCAAGCCTAACGACGCTATTCCCCGAGAGAACGATCAATCCCCCGGTACTTGCCACTACACTATACTACATCGGTCAGGTACACTGCCTGGTGGGGGTTGTAAGCCTCTTGAGATCCCTTGAGAGGTAAAACCTAAGTGCAAAGGTTGCAAAGCCCACGCATCAAGTTTTTGGCGCCGCTGCCGGGGAATAGTTATTGCTTAGGTTGAAAATTTTATTTTTACTTAGGTCTACTCCTTAGAATCCTTTCTAGTGAGATTTTTATTTTATTTTTCTAGGATTTCTTTAGTCTATCTTTTCTTTGTGTTTTTGTTCATAACCATTACCATCCGCCATCATGGAAGGTGGTAATATCCTTGATCCCAACAACCCACCTCAACCAAACTACCCACCTCAACCAAACCTACCTCCTAGAGCCCGTACTATAGGAGAATACTCCCGTCCTTGCCACCAAGGCTATCGAAACACCATTGAGCTCACCCAAGGAGCCAATGTGTCTCCCTTGAGATCCGACACCATCCGGTTGGTGCAAAGCGAATGTGCATTCCATGGACTTCGTTCCGAAGATCCAAATCAATACCTCAAGGATTTCCTTAAGATCGTAGATTCCATAGACCTTGATGTTGACACTCGAGAGACTACCCGATTACGTCTCTTCCAATTCTCTCTGCGGGACCAAGCTAGTCAATGGGTAGAACGTCTACCCGCAAGATCCATCACCTCTTGGGATAATCTCACCACTCGCTTCCTAGCTCAATTTTTCCCACCGGGAAGAACCACAAATCTAAGGAATGACATCTTGGCGTTCCAACAATGTCAAGGCGAAACCCTCTACGAGGCATGGTCTCCATTCAAGGACTTACTCCAAAAAGTCCCTCATCATGGCATAGAACTTTGGCTCCAAGTCCAAATTTTCTATGACCATATCAATATCCCCACGAGGCAAACCATTGACCAAGCGGCCGGTGGCAAGCTACGTAATCTAAGTGCGGAACAATCATGGGAACTCCTAGAAGATCTTGCTCTCTATGACAACGAAAGTTGGAATGATCCCCGTGATTTGAATAAAACGGTCAAGGCAATATCTTTGCCTTCAAATAATTCAAGCACTTCCGACCGTAGGATCTTGGAACTTGAGGACCAAGTTAAGTATCTAATGAAATCCCACGAAGCTCCTAAACCTTCAAGCCAAGTGAACAAAATCACTTCCTCATGCAGATTATGCAACGGTCCTCACGAAACTCATAACTGCATGGAACTCTCCAAAGAACTCTCCAAAGAATCCTTCAAGGAATTCGCCTCTTCGCGCATCAACAAGACGAGGAAGAGATGGCCCATTGTTAATAAAGAACCTAAGAAACTGAACAAGTGTTATGAGGCATGGAAAGACAAACCAAATTTTAGCTGGAACCAAACTCGTAGCGTATCGTTCAATGACTCTCCTCCTTTTACATGGTCTGAGCACCATCCTCCCCTAAGTACTCCTGAGCAGGATCCTGAGGATATCCTGCGAAAATTCATCTTGTCTCAAGATATAAGGCTTGCAAAAATCGAAACTCAATTCAGACAACAGCAAGCCGACATGAGTAACAAGGTTGGTAATCTAGTTGACATGATAAATGGTCGCCTTGCTGGTGAATTGACACGAGTCGAGGAGGTCAAATCCGTCACCATCCTCAGTCAGCCACCTTCACCGGTAAAAATTAAGAGCCCTAGCAATCTCTTCAAACATATGTCACCAGACAAGAAAGAAGTGAAGAAACCCTCTACCTCCCCCACACCAACCCACTTCGTGAACACCATCACCGCAATATCCGTGCCTAATCCCGATATGGATCAGCAGCAAACTGGTGGAGGGGATAGTAAGGTTGAAGACGACATCCTCAAGACTGATCACGGAGAGACGGGGAAACCTTTGGATTTGACCAAGGACTCGTCCACTCAAGAGACAAGAAATAGGGAGGAAGCAGATAAGGTACTCAAGGAACCCCAAGAATCCCCAAGGTTAATTGATAACTCCCTTATGGAGGAACTTGAGAGGGGAACGGTAAGACTCTCCATTGGGTTTAGGAGTAGAATAGGAGAAGACGACCCCGACGTTTTCAAGGTCTCCTGCACCACTAGAAAAAAGGTCATAACCAACGCCTGTATAGACCCCAATTACCCGATGAACGTAATCTCCCTGTCCTTATATAACGAAGCTTTCGCTGAGCAACTGATGAACTCAAATAAGTACATTTTTATATCATCATTTATCATGTCTAATTTACCTGTTTTATTATATTATGTATGAGAATTGGTGCATTTACGTTTACTTTAGAGATTCTTAGGTAAAAACAGGAAATATGTGAAACTTGGCGATTTTGGACTAATTATGGAGCAAAACAAGCGAGATGTCAAAAGTCCACTGAAATCCAAAAGATGCGCCGTATCTCACTCAACAGATATGACGTATTATCATACTTAGATGAATTCGAGGACCATTGCCTGACTTTGAAGAATGCGCGCATGCCATTCTGACATGGATCGCATATGAAACTTTGGTCCAAGAAGAAGATCAAGCTCGTTCTACTCCAGATACGCCGCATTACACTTCCAACATATGGCGTATCACTATCAAGATTTCACAAGATACAATCCAAGACTGTTAAAGAACATGCGCCGCATACAAAGATCAAGTTACGCCGCATCTGAAGACGGTGTACGAATATTCCAGAATATATTAATCTTGGACCCCACGCGAAGTTAAGTCGATGCGCCGCATCTATTCATTCTATGCGCCGCATCGATCCCTCAGACAGAAACTATAAATACCCCAAGGCTGCATATGAATTAAAGAGACCTGATACAAAAACCTAAAGTCGATTCCAGCCGAGCAGAAGCATAAGACACACCAGGAAAGAAGATACGAGAGCTGTAAGAAGGTCCTGCATGTATTTAATTCATTAAGTAGTTTTGTTTTATTGTATTAGTACGCTTTAATTCATCAGGATTGATGGGCTTGTGTCATGTGACAACGGAAGATCATGCACTCCCCTTAAAATTGCTTTCCCATTAATTAAAGTTTATATGTTGATGTCTTTGGTGACTTTTTGTAGTGCGTTGATAACCTCTGTGTCTAGCTGAGTCTTGCTTGGGTCGCCATGCCCCTTCCTCGCCTACTTTATTGAACGTCTTTAGAAAAGTAGGATAGACATAAGTAATCATTAAGGGTTTACTCGCCGATAAGATTAGAGCCAACGAGAAAGGATTAATTATATACACTTCATATAAAACTAGCAATAAAACAAGTGACAAACTACTTAATCATAAGGACAAGTCTTCTTATTGTCTCAAGTATCTATCTGTGTACGTGCTTGCTATTCGCTGAATCGTGTCGATTAGTTTAGTTTAGTATTTTGTTACAACCAAAACCGTGCCAGTCTCTCAGGCTGAAACCCCCCTTTTATGATAGATTAGGTTGTACAGTTAGCTTAGGATTGTAAAACTAACTTAAATATTAAAATACTGATTAGAATAACTGGATAATACGTTCCACTCTTAGTGATCGACACTCTACTTACCATTATATTCATACTGACCGGGTACACTGCTCGTTAAGTGTGTGAGTTATTGATAAGTCGGCTAAATATAAATTTAAAACTTGAGTAGGCATTACTACTTGTTGGATCGTTATACTCTGACCAAACTATTATATAGCTTGTTAAGGGTTTAGTAGCTTTGGATAAATCCTAATCTACTAACAATGAAACACTGAATTACACTATTAAGTATGCGAAATTACTTAACAAAGCTAAGAAGAATTAACCAAACTTTGATTATATTAACACCTTAAATCTGCTTATAGAATGCAGA
>LBNU01008474.1:22644-41724 GCA_014162995.1 Artemisia annua | reverse complement strand
TTGAGTTTAAAGTCTTTGTAATTTCAGTTTCCTTATGTAATCTTTTGGTAGTTTTAATGAAAGTTTAGCTTAATCTTCTTTTAAATTCGTATGTCTTTAGTAACTTTCAATCTCAATTAGTTTATAAAATGGTTTCCTGAGTTGTTTTAGTTTTATAAAAGCTCTTCATAAGCTCATTTCAGTACTTACTTTACCTTTTATCATCTCTTTTTAAAATATAAAAAAAAAAAAAAAACAGAAAAACAAAGAAAAACCAAAAAAAAAATGTTTACTTTCTTAAAACTAGCTTGCAACCAAGCTTGTTTTCAGTAGCTTAGGCCTTATATTAGCTATTTAGCTCTTGTAAGGTAGATTGTAGTTTATAGAAAGATTCAAAAGCTCAAAAATACAAATAGTCAACTGTGGTCAACTGTTCTTGTTCTTGGTGAAAGCTGGGTGTATTTGGCAGTTCAAAGGGAGAAAGGGAAGCCCTTGGCCTGTCTAGAGACAGGCTAGCTTAGTGAACCCCCTCAATTGTGGCTGAGGGGGAATTTTTGGTAACCATTTCTCATTTAAGTTCCACTAAATCTCTAGTTTAGTATAATGTGTTTGTTTGATGTTTCATGCTTGTTTTCTGGTTATAAAATGATGTTATAGGGTATTATGTTTGATTTTTGTGCTCATGGATTGCTTAAATGTTCATTTGGATCAATGAGTAATTTGACTGTTTGTTTTAGATGAATCTGTGATTTTGAGTTCTAGTTGTTCTTGGTCTTATTTTAATGCTAGATTAGCTTCTAAAGTTTATATCTCATCTGTTTTGTTATTTAAATCAGTAGGTTAGTGATTAAATTTCACAATTGTAGTGTAAACATAGAGATAAAGGGGTGTTTGGTAGATTGCTTTACTGTCAGACCTAGGTGTTCTTCTGCTTGTTTATCTGCTTGGACACCTCACTTAGGTCATGTTAAGGCTAGATAAGTCATAAAATTTGCATACCTAGAACAAAAAGTCAAAATTGCATGTTTACTTAAAAATCTAGATGCATTACCTGTTACTGTTCATCTGTATTAACTTGAATCCATGCTATTTGTGTTTAAGATTGTGATTTCAGTGGTTAAACAAGTTCTAACAACTCCTAGTAATATAATTTAGCTGTTAAAATTGGATTAAGTCAAACCTAGGTTGCTATACATAGGTCAACTGTTTCTGCACATCTTTCTTGTTACCAGTTTCTGTGTGCTGAACTTGGCTTCAATTAAGGTTCAATTGGCCATTAACTTTTAGGGCTTTTTGGTTTTTTGTGTTCTCTGGTAGGTGTTCTTGCTTTTGCCCCCATAAGTTCTTAGAAAACAGCTTATTAAACTGCTTATTCAACTGCTTAAAGTAGGGTCCTGCAACCTTATTTCTGTCCAATTCATGCAAACTGCTTATGTGTCTTCTGAGCTTTTCAGTGTGCTTATCTGTCTTATTTGAGTTAATTTATGCTTGAATATGTTGCTTTTAGCATCTGTTAAGATTTGGTGCCTTTAAAGTGCTTATTTGCTTAACAAAGTGCTTAAGCCAACAAAAAGAAGTTTAGGATCAATCAACCACTTTGCTTCCAAACTAAACTCACTTGTTGAAAAAAAACCATTTCCAGAACCCATTTTCCTTAATAACTTTTTATTAAAAACCTTAAGACATTACACAAACAATATCAACTTTTTAAAGAATACCTTAACTTGAGGTTTAATGACACAAACACACGTATTAAAAAGATGTGATCAGATTGCCTTTATTTAGGAGACAAAAGATAAAACCAACCATGTTCATTAAGACAACAAACTTAACCCCACAATTTAAAAAGACATTAGATAAGCTCAGAAGTAAGTATGCAAAGAACAAATGGATTTTTTTTGTTAGGAATTTAAATATGTATAAAAAAATGGGTTGAGTTATATATTTGCAAAGTGTCAGACATAACCGTGTGAGTGTTTTGTTATTTAATGTGATTAAGATGCCGTTTGAGTGAGAGTGGGTAGGGGTGTCAATCGGGTTATCGGGTCGGGTTTGGGGCTTATCGGGTCGGGTCTATCGGGTTTTGAAAAAATCAAAATTAACCCGCAACCCGATCCGATAAGCTATCGGGTCTATCGGGTTCGGGTCTATCGGGTTGCGGGTTGTCGGGTTGGGCTTATCGGGTTATCGGGTTACTTGTTAAGGAAAAAAAAAATTTTTCCTATGAGATTGTGACTAATATTAGATATTTGCTTGAAGAAAATGTTTATCTATTAGTTTTCTTTTGTTGAACGAAAGGTCATTGGCATTTGTTTATAAAAGTTGGGTTATAAATTTGCCATATATTGTTCGAATGCAACAAAAATGGAAATCGTCCATTACTTGATTTGTAAGTTATTTTCTTGTTGTAAGTTATTTTTTTGTTTATAATTCGTGCTTTTGCTTTAATATGTGTATATCATATATTTTTTATTTTTTTTATTTTATCTGAAAAAAAAATGGATTTGGGAAAAAGGGGTTTCGATTTGCGAAAATAAAATTGGGGTTTCATTTCGACCTGAATCTATTTTTTGGTTTCGACTTGAATCTATCCCCTTTTAATGTGTTAACTTTGAATGACCATTTCATATGTTTGTATTTTGTGTTGGTGTTTGTTCTTTTCTGTTTTGTCATTGTCAAATGATCTGTATCTATAATCTTTGTAGGGTCCAATGGTTAGTTTGTCTAATGGGTAGTTTGTTGTGTAGAACAGTCTTTTGGGATATTTTATTTTTTGGGATCATCTTGTTTCGTTGGGAAATTGCCTTTGTAATATTACTTCTCGACGAAAGGGCATTGGGAAGAAGGATTTAATTCCTTTAGTTGCAATAAAGTACGTAGTAATTGGGTGATTTGTGTTTTTTTCTAGGTGTAGGTTATTTTATAAAAGGGGTGTTTATTTTATTTCAAAACAGGGGTGTATAACTAATGAAAAACATATATGTTTTGTGTTCAAAACATGCATGTTCAAAACATATATGTGAGGCTTTTTTAAAACATGTATGTTTAAAACATACATGTATGCTTAAAACATGTATGTTCAAAACATACGTGTTCAAAACATGTATGTGAGGTTTCTCCATATATGTTTGAGAACATGATTTTTTTAACATGTATGTTTAAAAAAATGATTGCCTATAAACATGTGTGCTTAAAACATGTATGTTTTACAAATATGATTAAAAAGTTCATTTCCTATTTAGTTGAGGTTTAATTGTTTTGTGTTGATCCCAGTTGAGCAGTTAATCTAGTTGAGCAGTTAATCTAGTATTACTATCTTAGATAAACCAAGACAATAATGTATAGAAGCTGACTTGTTTGTAACCTTAATCACTGTGCGGAATATAGTAATTAACTTAAGAAGAACGTGAACACAGGTAATTCACACCTTAAACACTTCAATATGATTAATACGAGCACTCTGAATAGTGCTAGGGTTTTACAACCTTGAAGTGTATGAATACTAGAATAATACGTACTCTAGACAAACCCTAGGATCTCCTTTTATACACCAAGGAACCCTACGGCCTTACATCAACTTCCTATACAAGACAAAGATATTCTAAAACAATAGAATATTACAAAACATCTTTACTATAAATACAAAGCCGCGTACATAATCTTATCACCAAGCAGCAGAGTTATCATGGCAGTATACTTCCAGCAGTAGAGTCTCAGCAGCAGTCATGTCTGGAAGTAGAGACTTTACACTAGCAGTAGAGTTGTCTTACCAGCAGTAGAGTATACANATTACTACTAGTAGTCACTTGTTCTTGTAATTTAGACTCTATCTGCTGTTGTTCATCACTAGTCACAGTGAAATTAGTATCCACATCATTATTACTATCAAAGTGCAGCAATTAATTGGAATTTAGAAATGTTGTATGCTAGCAAAAGATGTGTTGTATTATGTTAACAAAGAAAGAAAAGGAGCATAACAGCAAAACATATTAAAGAAAGAAGTGTTGTATGTTAATGAAATTTTGTTCAAAAATCAAAGATTTGTTAATATGTCACTATATCTTGTCGGGTTTATCGGGTTGACCCGATAACCCGATAAGAAACTAACTAAGACCCTAACCCGACCCTATTAGGCTATCGGGTCTATCGGGTTGACCCGATAAACCCGATAAGCTAGGTTGGACCCGAATCAACCCGACCCTATAAGGTCTTATCGGGTTCGGGTCGGGTTCGGGTCGGGTCGGGTCAACCCATTTGACACCCCTAAGAGTGGGGTGTGGCTTTTATAGTTAGACTTTCCTTCTTAAAAAAATATAAATAGAAATAAAATGAAAGAATTCCATGTGTGCTTTAAAATCATTAACTAGATTCATTTTTCACTACAAGAATTCTGTCTAATACCCACAAAAAATACCCACGTATATTGGTTTCTGGGTAATTACCCACGTATTACCCATAAATTAAACGCAAATGAGGAATTAAAGGTGTGGAAAAAGTTACCCTCAAACTTCCCACAAATTTACCCATGAAAGTACCCACATAATTAAACTTGGTGACTAATTTGTGGGTGAAATATGGTTGTTAAAACATTTCCCACAAACTACCCACATACAAGTCATTGTGGGAAAATGTTGTGGGTAATATCATGGGTATATATATGTTACCCACAAAGTATGCAAACCTCCGTCGTTCGTGGGTATTTTTCCGTGTGTAATCTATGGGTAAATATATACACATAGGATTACTTGCCATACTTTTAGTGGGTAAAATTTTAAGATTGGTTTTATGTGTCCAATTTGTGAAAATTGTAATTTTAATGATTTGTAAAGAAAGATCAGGCTATCGCTAAATCGCTACAGTACATGAATGAGTTAGATTACAATTTAATGGAATATTTCCTTAGATATATATTTTGCTACTTTGAAATAGGTTATGCCTAACGGAAGCGGAGTTACCAATTTCAATGTAACGTATAATCATAGATTTTTTTGGTTACTGTACGTTAGGTGTGTTTGGACCGAACATTTTAGAGTACTTTAAAGCAGTTAAAGTTTAAAATAAAAAGCTTGTCAGGCAACAAGTAATGAAAACAATCATTAAAATTGTAGCATTACTATTTTCTAAACCTACTAAAATACTCATTAGAATTCTAATTCTACATCAATTTCCCTTTTACACATTATAAGTAACTTACAATTGTCTTACCGAACACAGAGTATTTTATAACACAAAAAACTACTGCTATTGCTTACAACTACTTTTAGTTTTGCCATACATTCACATTATATTAGTAAGTTGTTAATGCTAAGAGACAACATTAAAAGTTAAATACTTATAATGATAGTCAACAGAGTAAAGTCCTTCGTGGTTTGGTGTAGCCACGCCGGAGTTGTTTGTATAAAGTGAGACTTACTTGATATCTGTCACATTATAGTGATTAGTAACGATTTTTCTTAATCTTTTTATCACTAGAGCACATTTGAGCGTTTAAATAAGTGTGATCTCAAACCAAACACTAAGCGAAATTGTAACTAACTTAGAGAGCACGGTGCATTGATAGTATAACGGTTATAGGTGCCAAAATGGTATCTATGACACCACTATAACATGTTATACTACCCCGATGCTTTGGTGTTATAGGTAGGGGTGGCAATCTAGTCGTGTGCGGGTTGACCTATTCGGGTTCGCGGGCTGGCTGGTTAGGATAACCTCTACCCAAATACGATCCATTTATTAATCGTGTCAAGAAACTCGACCCTAACCCAGACTTGCATAACACGTGTAACCCATCCGTGACTTGTTTAACATGTTTAAGTAAGTAAGTCAAGCAGTGAATAAGGCTTGTGGTTTGTCGATTTAACTAGTTTAAATGCAAAAGTAATATAAGGATCTAAAATATGATTAAAATAATAACTATACGACAATTTCAATGATAACTGAGTTATAAGTGTCAATTACAATGATATCTGAGCTATAATCATGATTCATTCATAATAAGTACATAACAAAATACATTTAATCTACATTCAACATAAAATTCAAGTTATATATTTTAGTTTTAGAGACTTATATACTCAAACAGATTCATGGGTTGACCTGTGTAATACTTACTCAACCCAAACATGACTTGTTTATTAAACCGGTTAGACAGATTGACATGTTTTTTTTTATCCAAACCTGTTTATCCTCAATTCAAACCTGTTTAACTTCATGTTAGGTTTGGGTCGCTTATCGTGTCGTGTCGAGAATTATCACTCCTAGTTATAGGGGTTTAGCCATCTCATTGGCCATCCATTACGCGTTTACTTTTTTTTGAGGGAGTAAAGAGAATGATCGTTTTGCGGACTGATTCGAAAAATGATATACTCGGCTGGATAAACTCGATTCTCACCCTGGGTCCCAAACACCTTGTTAACTCCTTGTGAGGCCTCTCGAGGGCGTTACACAACATTAGAATACAGTCAACCCGTGATAATGTGGTCGTGTNTTTTTTTTTTTTTTTTTTCTTGAATGAGTACATATTTTTTGTGGCGTGTTATAGGAACTTTATTGAGGAGGATATTTTTGTTTAGAACTCGGGTCAATTCAGGTTGACCCGAATATAATTTTGGACCCGACTAACCCGATCAAAAAGCCATATTCGAGTTCGAGTTCGGGTCAAGTTCGAGTCGGATCGGCTTTTATCACACCCCTACTCTCAATAACTATGTTAAAAGATATCCGTGCTAATTACTCGTAATTAATAATATAAACTATTATCTGTTCGTAGATAGGTAAAAGAAATTCTATTCTCTTGTTTATATAAGTTACGAAATTGTGTACATATATTAATGTTAAGCAAAGAAAAAGCCATGACTTAAAAATCACAATTAGATATTTATAAAGAAAATTAATGTTTGATTATAATCAAATTTTGGAAAAACACACTAAAATTGTGGCGCCATCTTAAATTTTATCTCCAAGATTGGTGCCCATCTTAAATTTCAAAATTCTAATTCAACTATAAGCTCTATTATCTCATCAACTGAAAAATTCAATTTCATTTCAACTTCTCCTTATAAACCTCCTTCCTCTTTTCCTGTCAACCGTCTATTTCAATTGCTTCTATATTTTGAAGAAATTGTTTGTGCAGTTGCCACTTATATATTAAAACATTCAGAACATTATGCACTACAATTTCCCCTTTTATGATCATGTGTTGGTGCTAGTTTTGCTTTTGATAGGTAAGTGTTTGTTATTTATCTTTCCTCAATATTTAAAATGGATTTTAACAATGATTTACTTACCATATTCTTTCTGACTTGATAGATTTCGATAAGGTCACCTGATTTCTTTCTGTATAGATGTTCGATTGCTGAAGGAGGTTACATTAAAACTTCAGATGAACATAATGATTCTTATGAATTTTATATATTCCGTTCCTAGTTGAGCCTTTTTTTATATTTCTTTCGATTGTGCAAGTATTCTCATGGAGTTTGGTAATTTACAGATCTTTTCATCGCACTTAAGATTCATTGGGAATACTACACAAAGGAGAAATGGGCATCATGTTTGAGCACACCGCAACGAAAAAACTGCTTTGGTGGATTGATAGCTTCAAAATATACATCTTCCTCTTGTTATTTAATTATGTAACTGTTGATGCACTACC
Source organism: Artemisia annua (assembly GCA_014162995.1). Taxonomy (NCBI): domain Eukaryota; kingdom Viridiplantae; phylum Streptophyta; class Magnoliopsida; order Asterales; family Asteraceae; genus Artemisia; species Artemisia annua. Next base: position 34,094 of record LBNU01008474.1, on the reverse strand, counting down.
TTTTTTTTATTTAAAGTAATTTTAGAACTTCATAATTGAAGTTATTTGTATATTTTATGATTTATATTCTGAATAAATGGTGGATAAGCCATTTTATAGATCTAGTCTCTCTAATTGGATCCCATGTTGACTGAATGCATTTTCTTTTTTACAATGATGTTTTTCTATTTGTATATCAATTTTTAAGAGATGGATTATATGAAAATGATTAGTTTTTCCATTTTCCAAGCAATTAATACATATTCAAGTATACGTATAAACTTTCCCTAGATTACATGATCAGTAAATTACTCACGACCTTACCCATGGATTATCACCGGGTCAATTTCTAAATTTACACTCAGATATAGACACGACTATATCCGTGAGGATATTTACCCACGATTACCCATGATTAAACTCAAGGGAATTTCGTGGTATCCAAAAATCCCATGAAACAAATTTCCCACCGCATTTAGATAATCACCCACTATTTATGTTGTGTGTAAAATTCCCACGGATTCATAATGTCGCGGGTAAACAATTAGCCTCGAAGGTTTTACCCATGTTTTGATATTCGTGGGTAATACGTGGCTATTTGCCAATTACCCATGAATTTTGGTCTTTTAACCACGAATTCGGTCCGTGGGTAATCGACTGAATTCTTGTAGTGTTTAGATATGTAAAAGAAAGATTAAAAAGAAATTTACTTTGTTGAATAAGAAAATTTGAGTAGTGCTATTTAGACATACAGCACAAGCTTAAAAATATGTTTAATGCATAAATTACTTGTACAATTGTATTAAGTACTTTTTCTTTCTAAATTTCCACCAATCATTTCTTGAAATCAACCAATCAAATCATTAGATACATTTGTACACATGATTAGTAGGCACAACAATTATTTTTCAATCTATAATATCTATATCTATACTACTATATAATGCATTTGGGACTATTCTATAATTAGAAAGACTTAAAATTCAGACTTTTTTCTTGCTTATTATGGAAAGATTTCAAAATTAATTAGTTAGGAAGCAAGTTGGTTAGGAAGTTTGTTAGGAAGCGGTTAATTGTTCAAACAAAAATTATTTGGCTTAACCATCTCTAATATTTCTACTTATAAAGCTATGAAGACAACTAAACGTGTAACCAAATAACGCAAAATATAAACACACGGTACCCGCCGCCGCATTGCACGGGCACGGTCTAGTTAGTAGAAATTCAACCTTTACTTTGGTAAGTAATTAAGTCTTGATTTTAAAGTCTATCTGTAAATACGTAATTAAGTTGATTTTAAAATGAACACTCTTCTAGTTAGTCGTTGATTCTTTTTTAACATTGTATGTCACTTATTGATTTTGCTAATCGGTCGTGTGATCGGTAAACGCTGCCTGTTTTTGCGAATATTTTAGGAAACTTTTGTACATGAGTACTAAAATGAAAACTTATATGCAGTGGCGGCCCTGAGGATTTGAGTACCCAGTGCGAGCCAAGAAAAAAATGCCCCTAGCTCCTAGCAAATTTTCTTTTTTTTTTGTAAATGATAACTAATGTTATAACAATTAATCTCTTATATAATAAAACAAAACCCCTAGTGGGTACTTTGTCATTTTGAAAAAAAAGAATATTTCCTTATTAGGTAATATGTTAATTATTATTTAATTTATAAGTTTTTAAATTCGTTTTGTTGATATACTATACAAGTAGAAGATAAATACAAAAAATATAGATAAGATTTAAATGATTATCTTTAATCATAAAAAACTACAATTAAAAATCATAAATGAAACAAAATAAAAATTAAATTATTTGTTTTTTAATAAATAAAAATATATCATTCAAAATTTTTTTAAAAAAACCCGCGCGTGCGCGGGTATTATAACTAGTTATATCCATAACAAAATCATAATATTAAAAATACGTATCATAGTAGTTAACCGATGATTCGTGAAGTTCTCCTAGCATTCTTCATAGCAAATTGGTTGATTAGCTCTTCACAGTTTAAAATTTTTCCAAAAATTTGTGCCCCATTCGAAAATGTGCCCTGTGCGGGAATCGGGTTTGCACCCCCTCCGGGCCTCCCCTGCTTATATGAAATTTGCTATTGAATAAGTATATAACAATGTATCAGGGAGTTAAATGTGATAATATGGATCTTTGTTTCTCTGTTTCAAAACATGAGAATATTATCATCTTATAAAAATAGTTAAATGTATTAGGGAGTTAAATCTATGTCTCCGTGGGTTGTACCTGTACTGTTATGTACAAAACGTAGCGTACGGTACGACGCATGGGTTGCAGATAATAAAATAATTATTTCGTTAATTGTTTCTTTATGATCTCAAAGCTTCCATGTTTTTAAAATAATTAAAATTGCAATATTAGGTAAACTTGTTAAAACTTAGAACCTCAAAGTTAAACAATAAAACATTCATTCAACAAGGAAGAAGTATAATGAAGAAGTTTATGCATTATGTGAAAAAAAGCCTACTCTATCCATCCCAAAATTATAGTCATCGTTAGATATTTTCGGTATTTCTTTTACAACTTTAACTTTAAGTATTTTTATTTGTGTTATATAATACTTGATGCAAAATATATGAATGGATTGGGTTTTAAATAAATTTTTCATTGGTATAATTTTCATCAACTATTGTATAACACAAACAAAAATATTTAATGTCAAAGTTGAAAAAGAAATATCGAAAAAGTCAAACGAGGACTATAATTTTGGGTCGGAAGGAGTACATGTTTTTCTTATCGTGCTTGTATGTAACACATAAATAAAAGGTATTCAAAGATTTAAAAAGGTACAATTATTAACTTGCATTCAACAGCAAAATGAAGCCAAAATTGGGTATTTCAAATTCTTATGCATTGGTGATATAAACATATCTACATCTTTTAATTTTCAGCAAAAAAATAGATGCAACTTTAATATTAATCAAAATAATTCATTCGGTCAAAAAGTATATCGTAATCGAAACCATAGATACAAGACATAAAAATGATGACTATGTTTTAGTTACAAAAGTTGTTTATGAATATTACATTGTCAGTTTTATTATAGTTTTGATCGAGTTTGACATATTTCTATACACAGTATTAATTGTCTTCTAATATTATCACAAAGAAACTACTTTTCTATACACAACATTTTCTTCGTACCATTAACTACTGAGAAACTAATCATAGAAAGAAAACAAAAAGACTGGTTTGCTGGTTTGAAAAGGCACGTCGGTGATTAAAATCTATATTTATATATCTCTTTTCACACTTCATAAAAGTGTGAAAAGCCTTTGTTTATTTGTATTTGACTACTTCTGACTTCTCCAAATATTTCCAACTTATAGGCTTCTTCTAGCAGTAGGTCTAGTCGGTGACTTACACTTCCATTTTGGCGACTTCTTTTAAGGCCGAAAGAAGTGGATGTTGAGCAACTCAACGTCACTTAGCGATACCTCGTCTTTTTTTCTCTTCTCACTTTTTCTCATTCCCTCTTATTATACATTTGTTTTGTTCACTTTTCACTCACCTTTCATTAAAATATACACTTTATACAAATAAACCTCACTAAATATCTCCACATATTTACAAAACAAATAAAAAACATTTACTTTTATCATTGACAGTGGCGGAGCTAGAAGAAATTTCGTGGATGACCGAAGCAAATTTTTTTCCTCAAAAAATTAAATGGGAGGGCCGAGATGAAAAAAACATTTAACACGTGAAATCGCGAAAAAATACACTAACAGGCTTAAGCCTAGGGGACCGGGAGCCCAGGACCCTTCCCGGTCCTCACATAGCTCCGCCAATGATCATTGAGGCCCATATTTTCAACTTTGTCACTATGGTGAGTAACTCACCAAACATTTGCAAGAGTGTCACCAATCACTCCGTTTAGTTTAAATTCAAAACAATATTAATGGTCATGAGTCATGATGTCATATATTTCAATAAATTTTACATAGATTTCTCACTAAACCAATTTAAAGGTTGTAAATATGACATTTGACTTGCAAGAAACAAAGTATTATTGTCAATGTTTTGAAAACCGGGTTCGAAATCGACCCGGTCGAGTCACCGAGCACCGGGTCAACCGGTTCGACTGCCGGGTCAACCCGGTTTTCAATTTATTATTTTAACCGGGTCAACCGGTTAACCCGGTTCGACTGCCGGGTCAACCCGGTTTTCAATTTATTATTTTGACCGGGTCACTCAAAAGCTGGCGGGTCTAACCGATTAACCCGGTTTTAGAAACCCATGTTTTTTTTACCCGTTTTTTGAGCCGGAACCGGCCGAACCAGTTAACCCGGCCGGGTCGACCCGGGTTTCAAAACACTGATTATTGTCTTTAAAAATATATTAAATGTGTGGCATCTACTTAAGTAATTACATATGTCTCGTATGATTTAGACTCGTGCTCCATTAATGTTCTCTTATTACTCGTATGAGGAAAACGAAAGTGAGGGTGGGTGGCAGGTGGGTGGGTGACGGTGTTGGCCACTTTTGACATTCTACTTTTCTCAAATATGTATCCTTCGTAGATTTGATAATCTTGACTTCATTGTAAAATTGACTTTGTTTTAGATGACTTAAGTGTAATTAGAAGTTTACACTCGAATTTAATATAGTTATTTAAGTCAAACAATGTGTAGAGGAATAGGTCTTGCAAAATATTATATATTTATATTTGATCATGCGACATGCATGGACCGAAATTTACTACTAACATATTGTTGCAAAATAAAACTTGATAATAAGATGTCTGCTAGTTATGCAAAATTTTAGTGAAAAACATGGTATTTTTTTTGTACATAAGACTAAAAATGGCATTGCCTCGATATAAACTACTACCCGTAATAATCTTTAGGATGAAAGTATCTCGCAGATTATAATAGAAACATGCGAAAAGGTTGATCATGGAAGTTATCAGATGATTTGCACAACTATCATACTCTTTATTTATAGCATTACATGTATTGTATGTTGCATATATTACTACTAGTTATAATACCCGTGCACGCACGGGGTTATGACAAAAAAATTTGTTATATAAATATTGATTATTGCTAGTCTATATAAATATATACATTAATTTGTTTTGATTTTATGTGGTAGATAATTACTTAAATAAGTGTTTTAAATGATAAATGTTATTATTTTTTTTGTAAGATAATTTGATCTAACATTTCATGTCGTGTTTTTCATGTTTGTTTTATTTTTTTATTATTTTTTTAAGTAAAGGGCTGGCGAAGGGACCAACGGTGCAGCAATGGCGCATCCTCAGGTGCAGTTTGGCGGCGTCATAGGGCAAAAAACCCTATGGCGTGTGTTACGCCACTGCATCAGGCACTCAAAGAATTCTTAAGGGATCTTTGAGAGTGTCTTCGCAAAATAAAATTCAAAGTATGAATGTTTGTGGACCAAATCTCGTCGGCTTTGACCCAAAGCGCATACTAAAGAAATTGTTTAAAACCAAATGTATTCCACGTAATAAGCTATTCAAACAACCTACCCATTTTTCCGGGGATGAGTAAATTGTAATTTGCATTTAGCATCTTTTGAGTCTCTGGGGAAGCCTAAATCTTCTCAGCATTTTTGTCTGTATAAGGCCATTCCATGCACAGCAAAGGTTACATGAATCTCTCTTTTTCATGTCAACACATTATACAACAAAGGTTAAGCAATGACTTGCGCAAATACTAAGTGCAACTATACATAAATCAAATTTATTTTAAAATTTTAGTTTACTATATGGACATATAATAATTTACCCGTTAAATGTGATATACGTACAACTAATAAATATGCGCGAGTTTTTCATTATGTATTAATATCTATTAATATTTTGTAAAAAAATTTATTGGATGAAAGATTTAACTTTTTTTAGCTGACATATATGTTGAGGTTGAGGTTGATGTTGTTGTTTAACTATTGATATCATGTCGTACAAAATTTGCGAGTTTAGTAGCACCTAATGAGCGTTGATGAAGTTAAAATACACTCCGTATATAAACTTTAAATAACTACATGAGTCGTTGTTATAAGTACCATCGCGTATACTTGATATCATGTTGTACAAAATGTGCGAGTTTAGTAGCATATAATGAGCGATAATAAAGATAAAATATACTTCGTAAAGTTTTTTAAAATTTTTTTTTGGATATTCGTATATAAATTTTTATTTAGCTAACATAGATGTTGAGGTTGAGGTTGATATCATTGTTTAACTTTAACTATTGGTATCATGTTGTACAAAATGTGCTAGTTTAATAGCACATAATGAGCGTTGATAAAGTTAAAATATACTCCGTAAAGTTTTTTAAAAATATTTTTCAGGATATCCGTATATAAAAGTTAAATAATAATTATAAGAGTCGTTGTTATAAGTACAATCGCGCATGTTGTGCAAAATGTGCGAGTTTAGTAGCACATAATGAGTGTTGATGAAGTTAAAATATACTCTGTTAAGTTTTTTAAAAATGTTTTTTCGGATATTTTTATATAAACTTTAAATAATAGTTACATGAGTCGTTGTTATAAGTACAATCGCATATATTTGTATTTATATCATAGTAACTTGTGCTTAACATTTAATATTTATATTACCGTTAATAATAATTTATCCGTTGTTAATATTCAAACCCGTGTACGCATAGATTAAACTTTTAAATAGGATAAGATTAGTCCTTATTTAACATATATAGTAAAAAAATTAATAGATGAAAGTTTAAAACTAATATTTATTTTAAAAATATTTAATGTATATTAAACTAATTTGTATATTTACAAAAAATTTTAACTTAAATAGATGAAAGTCTCAAGCAAATATTGATACATGAAATTGTAAACAAAGTTCATATTATAAAGTATATGGGGTATAAAGTGTAAGGGGTTATTTGTTTATTATCTAAAGTTATTAAAAAACATGGAGACTTATAATTTTACACTTAACTCTATATAGTATATACTATATTTAAAATTCAAACACTAAAGTTTTATTTATTACCTCCTTTTTTTTAAAGTTTTAGTTTTCATAAATTTGACACCTATATTTTTATGTGTTTTTTTTTCCTAATCAAATTCTCCATCAAATTTATTAAAGTTTGACCAAAATCAACTCAATTTTGACTTTTTATTAGCCAATCATATTGCTTGATTTTGCGTATGTGTCAAAATCAAGGTCTCCTATTGGTCCAATTTTTTTTCTCATAAGATTGTTTTGTCAAAAAAACTCCGAAATGATGTAATTCTTTTATTATATAAAAGATTTAGACTCTTGTTCCGTTGAGAAATTAAATTTTTGAAAAATCATGTAAAACCCAATTTGAAGTTTTGATTCATGTTTTCTTTTTTTTTGAAATATTTTTCGTAAGAATGTTTCTTTAATTTAATAGAAACAAATTCATGATTCAAAGTTTTGAGAATCTAAAATTTGATTCATATTATTTGCAAATTATCATTTAAATGATAATGTTTTGAATCAGTTTACAAATTCCAATGAATCTACAAGAAATGATGTAATTCTTTTATTATATAAAAGATTTAGACTCTTGTTCCGTTGAGAAATTAAATTTTTGAAAAATCATGTAAAACCCAATTTGAAGTTTTGATTCATGTTTTCTTTTTTTTTGAAATATTTTTCGTAAGAATGTTTCTTTAATTTAATAGAAACAAATTCATGATTCAAAGTTTTGAGAATCTAAAATTTGATTCATATTATTTGCAAATTATCATTTAAATGATAATGTTTTGAATCAGTTTACAAATTCCAATGAATCTACACTAAAATGGCTATTGTGAATCACCCGTTTGTATTGAATCAATATAAAAGATATTTCTACGCATAAAAACTATGAATCAATGCGATTAGCATTTTCACGTTAAAAATTTCTCATTTGATTATAATTCTTAGCATTTAAGCAGCAAAAACATCACCCATAGTCCCATCGATATCATGCGTATGTATTTTCCAGTAATGAAATGGGAAATAATGTACATTCTTTTATTGCATTAAATCGATGTTACGGTTCTAACAGTTTGCAAGAGAAGACCCAGGAAGACTTGAAGACCCATGATCCCATGCATGCATGCTCTATGTTTTAATTGTTTGTTGTTTGTTGGGTGAGTTAGTTATTTACTTTTTCAAAGTCAGCATAGTGGTGAGGGAATAAAGGAATTCGTGGGTTATGCCCAGCTTTCCATGTGCACATGTTTTCCATTTTATTAGGTAGTGGGTTAGTGGTGAAGTCTTTGTTTGTACCCTTTATAAGGGATTTTCCATGTTTGTTAATGTTAATTCTGCTCCATATTTTTATTTTATTTTTATGATTTTATTTACCTGCTTCTTTTAGGCCACCAAAACAGCCCAGTCACCATTTTTTTTACTGCAGCCCTTTAGCTATTTTCGCCATTCTCTTGCTTATAAGTGTTTGTAACTGCTTATTTTCTGCTCCTTAGTGCTTTTTAGGACCCCCTTATTATATCCCTAGCATTATTTCCCCTTTAGCTTAGTCATAGTTAGCTTTTAGATTAGTTTTTAGCTTCTAAAATCCCTTTATTAGCTTTTTATGTGACTGTTGACTTTTTGTTTTTCTAACTGCTCATTTGTTGATTTTTATTAAAAGTGGTAGTTATAAAAACTGTTCCATTTTATGTGTTTAATAAGTTTGTGCAAAAAATTTTTTGGAAAAAAAAAAAAAAAAAAAAATCGTTTTCCAAAAAAAAAAGAGGTACACAGGACTCGAACCTGTGACCTCTTAGACTGAACAGACACAACAAACTCACCCATACCAATTGCTCTATTGTTATGCTTGTGTTATAGTTTGCAATTTTTCTATTTATACTCTTATTGTCTGTTTAGCTTAATATAACCTTTCAGCTTTTATATGTGCTTATTTTCTGCTTATTGTTCTACTGTACCGCACCTTTTAAATTTTTCTTAGGTTTATATTAACTTGTAGAATTTGTAAAAAAAGTTTCAGGATTTTTAGAATAGTTTTAGTATTTATTTTTAATTAATTAGTGTTAAATAGTTTTTTAATTAATAATAAATTAGGATTTTAATTAAATTTTTAATTTTCTTTTTTTTTTCTAAAAATTTCTTTTGTCATCTAGTACGTAGGAAAATTATTTGTGTGCCCGTAGGATTAGCGTAGCTTAGATTTCACGTTTTATCTTGCGCGTGACGTTTGTTTTTAAATAAACGTTACGTGTTTGTTTTAAATTGTGATTTAGGATTCCCGATACCTAACTTTGTTTCCCGTAGTGTTTTAGGATTCCCCTAGTTTGCCAATTGCCTTTTGTTCCCTTTAGGTTAATTTATTTTCATCCTCGTTCGTTAATTTTCCAATTTCGTTAATTTAACGTACCATAAAACCAAACAATCTTTCGCAACCAAACATACAAGTCTTTAATCTCGATCTTTAACGTAGCTTTCCATTCACACCTCGTTGGGGTACGACTCGGGAAATCACTTCCCGGTCTCACAAATATCACATTGCACGAGTTTACGAGGTAATCTTTTTCCTAAAAGGTTTACTTGTATTTCTCTACGTCTAGTTGTCACTCACGATAACTTTGACTCCACTTTGTTGATATTTTTGAATACTTGTTGTTTTACACACCAAAACACAACGAATCACTCACCCTTCTTGTACACTTCTTCAGATGAGGATGAGCCAGAAGATGAAGCCCCTTTAACTCCAACAGGCTCATCAGAGATAGCTTGGAAACCATCAACCTGGGTGTGTGACTCTGATGAAGATGACAAGGAAGAAATGTAGTAGTTGTAGGGTTAAGTCCTGTCATGTCTTGTTTAGTACCATCTTTTGTAACCATTTCCATGATGAATAAACAAGTTCTTCTTTCAGAGTAGCTTGAATATTTGTCCCTTTTATGTCTTGCTTTCATTAACAGCAACTAAGGAACATTTGCAGAAGCACTTAAGCTACAAAATCAAACAATTTCAACCCAGAACAAGCTAATCAAACAGAAAAAGTTAAACTTGTATCCTTTAATCCAAACAGCAGAACTCTACACTAGCGGCACCTTCAGCAGCAGAGTTGAACAACTAGCAGCAGAGTTGAATAATATACATATATATACATATATACATCTATATATATATATATATATATATATATATATATATATCTATATATATATGTATATATATCTATGTATATATATATATATGTATATATATATATATGTGTGTATATATATACATATATATATATATATATATATATACATATATATATATATACATATAGATATATAGAATGAGGTTCATATTGGATAGTTGTTAACATAAAATAGTGTAGGAAACCAATAGCAACATGCCATGTGTAATTTGTGTTTCTAAATTATTGTAAATTTTGGTGAAACTAAAAAGGGCAATATTGGAAATTTAACACTCCCCTATATCTCTACAAACACAGAAATACGCATGCTTTATTCCAAAAATTAAGAACCTCACAATACAACAACCTCACCATATCTAATTTTTCGCTGCAAAAAATGCGAAAGTTCGGCGAGCGCATAGGACGATACAAGAACAGCAACAATCTAGATTTCTATTTTTCCGGTGACAGGTCAACATCATTCGGTGCGTTAAGGATCTGTATGAGAATAAGGTAAGGTTTTGATACACTTCAAGATCACGAACGTTGCTGTTCCTAAGAAGGTTTCCGGCGTTCATATGAGGTTGACGAATGGACGAGAGAGATGATGTATCATATTTTAGTGTGAGGTCCGACGCTCAGAACAATAACCGCCACCATCGGATTGGAACAATAACCGCCGCCATCCTTGCAAGATCTGTTTGTTCTTTTTTATGGTGTTTTTAGATATTGTTTATGATTCATCAAGGATTGTATCATAGTTTAGTGTGTGTCTCTTGTCATTGTCTTTAAAGATGGAATTTTTTGTTAATATTCTTTTATTAAAGATTTGATGTCATCTACTGTATGACTTTGGAGGTTCGTGTATTAAAGACAAGTTGGTTACTGACCAATTAATTATTAGTTTAATGTATGTCATGTACCAATTAATTATTAGTTTAATGAATATATGTAACGCATGTCATGTACCGTAAATTTATTTTGTCATCTCAGTGATCAAAACTCGAAAGTATGCATAAGCAAATTGTTAATTAAAAATTTATATGTGTATTAATTTACGTCTTTGTGTATCAATTTAATACGATTCATCAATTGCTGATTATTCAACAAATTTCTCAAAAAGTAGTTTTGACCTTAGTGCCCTTAAGATTATAGTTATTAATTATAATGCCACTCCATCATTTTAGTAAAAAAAGGACACATGTCGCGCTAATACGCCTTCCTACACTTCCTACTTTAAGCTACTATTTCACATTAACCCTCCTCTAGATATATACATACATATATATATATATATATATATATATATATATATATATATATATATATATATATATA
>LBNU01008474.1:0-22325 GCA_014162995.1 Artemisia annua | reverse complement strand
TATATATATATATATGTATATATATATACATATGTATATATATATATATATATATATATATATATATATATATATATATATATATATACATATATATATATATATATATATATATATATATATATATATATATATATATATATATATATATATATATATATATATATATATATATATATATATATATATATATATATATATATATATATATATATATATATATATATATATATATATATATATATATATATATATATATATATATATATATATATATATATATATATATATATATATATATATATATATATATATATATATATATATATATATATATATATATATATATATATATATCTTATTTTTACAATTTTAACGAGAGTATCACTTGTCAAATTTTAGTATATATATACATATATACTAGCTTTCGAAGCCCGCCCGATGGGCGGGCATGACTTATAATTATTCTTTACATTTTTTTGTTTAGCTAAATATTGGTGATAAGAAAATTGTTTATTATAAAAAGATTTTTAAAATAATAATACCGACGTTTGTTAAATTGTTTGTGTTTGTTACAATGTTCTTTCTAATAATATAGTATATGATTTAAACTAAAATGGGAGATAACGCTTCTTTACACAACGTTTGTAGTATATGATTTTCATTTGATATGTAATAATTTTCTTTGTACATTGTCAAATTTTGAACATTTATATATTATAAATTCCTTAGAAAATATTTCATGTAATATTGACTCTCTTTATTATAATCGTAATATATTTATTCTTAAGTATATGGATTATTTCGTAATTACCATATGTCGATGTTGCTTATTTTAATGTTCTCTTGTGTTTTACATATTGAGTACTCGGATAAGTTTTTAGGCCCGCCATTGGTCGCGCATAATTTGTGATTATTCTTTGAATGTACTACTTTACGAATAAAATATACGTTTATTGAATATGAGAGAAAATATAAAGTTTGACAACCTTCGTGTTTACAAACTTATTTATATGAATGTTGCATTTGCTAAATCATAGATGAGCCAAGATGCCTGATTGGCACCTTCATTCCGTAACCTTGACAGCCGCAACATTTCATTTAAGCACCTGACTTTGACCCCGTTACAACAACATTTATAACTTCAGTTAGACAACATAATATACCATATAAGTTAGACACCATGGACTCATTAATAACATACATAACTCTAAATGTAATGCAAAAATGCAGATGAAACAATTTCACATCAAACAGGATGTGAGGATCTCTCTCATTGCTCTTCTCAACCTTTAGGGACCATAAAGAATCCATCAAAGACCACTCTCGCCCACAAAACTAGCCCAGAAGTTACGCTTTTGTGATACCAATTAACTCTTTTCTTGATTTAACATTCCTTAAACCAAATATTGATAAGCAAGATTAAATCACACCATGTAAGTATTTTTTTACATTATCCACATATCATGGTTAGACTAAATTTATAGGAAGGTTAGATATGAATTCAACATTGTAGTAAAAATGGGGTGTTTGGTTACTACTGTCAAGAGGGATTTTTGGGAGTGCGCCATTCCCAAGCCTTTATAGTGAAAATAAAAAATAAAAATAAAAAGCACGTTTGTGACACGTTGCTGTACAAATATCAAAAAACTCATTGAAAAAAATGTTAGTGAAGCCACGCTTATACAACCCATATTGACCCACAAAAAATAACCCTTTTTGGCTAATTACTATACATGCCCATTTTGTCATTTTCTAGGTGCCCTACTACAAAAACGTATACCCCAAGAGAAACGATGAGTAAAAGTTAGTTCGCTATAGAGGTGAAGTTAGACCGTCCCCTGTCAACGCATTGTTTGACCATTCATATACTGAAAAAAATAACACAAAATTTACTTGCTTCTATTCACAATATGGTGCTAACATTATGAAGTAAAAAATGATGGAATATAAAGAGAATGAAATTCAAATAACCTTATATAATCAACAATAGAACACCAAGCTAAATTTACACCTGCATAAACTAATACATAAATCGATGACAAAAAAAGTTACACATGAACAACAGTTACACGTGCATATCAAAATCTAAGATATTTATTGCATTACATGCTAAAAGAAAAGTCTAATGGTTTGAAGTTGTAGTGAGTTGGACAAGGTATGTTTTGAATGTATACAACCTCTAAATCGATTATCTCAAAATCTTATATATTTATTGCATTAATATAGTTTTTTCTATAAGGGAAATTAAGGAATGGACAGGAAAATGAAATGCCCATGGCTCACCTAACCCGACCCTTTTTTTACACGTACTTAGATCTAAGCGCGCACTACTGCAACAACAGTTTAATCGAGCAAAACATAGTATGTTGTGCCACCAAAGTACTGATAACATCAAGTCTACCCTATGTATGTTGGTTCCTCAGCTTATTCACTCTGAAGTTGTCAAGCTCCATGCCTGCCCTGAACAACAACATTTAACCATCATGTCATTAGAAATTTGAAATATGTAGACATTTTTCAACTTGTTAGATAGCAACGAAACACGTACCATTGGATTGTAATATTATCTTATACATGAGTAACCACTTTATGCTTTTTGTTTAACACAGCCTTGTAACAGTTCGCAGCCGTATCTATAAACACCAAAAAATTTAAATAAAGCACATGTACCGAAAACTAAAAGTCTGTAGCCAGTCTTAAACTTACACAGACTTGGTATGTCCATTAAATCCCCATTTGATAAGAAAGAATGAATCTCCATTATATTCGGTTCACCAAATAATATATTGAAATAACCTATATTTACGTAGTAACAGTTAGTAGAGTGAGGTGCATGTTCGAATATCTGCCAGTTCGTTAAGCATATGATCGGGTTCTTGTCACTCATGCAGGTAATTTAGGTGGAAAATAGGGGGATCAATATGGGTTGCAGACTAACGGGTTATGTTTACGGTACAGACCGGGCCAGATACTCAGATTAACCCGAGACGTTTTTCACTCAATTATTAATTTTTTTTAATAAAAATAAGTGTGTCGGATATTATTATTTCAAGTTATAACCTGAATCAACCCACCTCATAAGCACATGTGTATCAAATTTGAGCATAAAATGATCACTACGTATTACAATTAAAATCTTATCATCTAAGAAAAAGTAGGTTTACTTTCGACAGTAGAATTCACATGATCCACTGCATATTTGTGACATAATCTCAGCAAACAAATATTTATAGTCATACATACACATCATTTCAACATGCCTTAATCACAAACGTTAACATAAATAATCAATAAATTCAAAAGGTACTAACCTCTTAGTCTTCCAGCGTTAAACGCCTATTCTGTAACTGGGTTTCCTGCCTATTCAAAGCATATTCAGTCCAAACACGTTATGAATCAATGAACTCACTCTCCCATGGCTGTTGAATACAAAAATACAAAAAAAAAAAAGAAAAAAAAAAAAAGAAAAAAAGGTCAGGAGACAAATGACCACATAAGATTTAATAACATCTAGGGAGTTCTCATACCTGTATATAACGATAAAGATTTGGGATCAGTTGGTCTTCCTCATGTTGTTATAGCTTTCTAAATCAGCAGTAGGATCGCCATCAAAGGTTCCAACAACGAACTGATAATTCCATCTGCTAAGAATAATTAGAATGGTCAGATGTGCACTCGGCTTATAAGCTTCTAAAAAGGAAAATCTGTTAAAGTAACTGTCTTAATACTCTCCAACAAATGCCAAATCGAGTTCATCCACGCAATGTAATGTTGTCCATGATGGTTTTTGTGATTAGATCGTCTGCGTAAACAAAGTTCACCTCTTAAAGTTCACCTCTTTTGCAGTCTAGGGCTCTAGAAAAGGCTTTACTACCTACAACAATGTAATTTTTAGATGAAGGACAGAGTATGACTTTAAGGTCAAACATTATGGATTCCTTATAAATTTAAGTGTATTCGTAAGGCCATGAGAAACCTTAGTAAAAAATTCAATGTTTTCATAACAAAAAATGACCAACACGTTTTGAACCATTTGATGCACTTCTTTAACAACCTTTAGCTGAAATCAAATATGCAAAAACTAATGAGCATACCGTTTTGTTGCGCATCCCTATTCTGAAAGCAATAGAAACTGAGCCCAGTTTCTTTATCATTTTTTTCTGACAATTTATCCATGATGACAGTCGGAGTAACTAAACCGAGAGTCAACCACATTAAGTCGCCTATGTTGGTTTATTCCTGCCCTTAATATGTGTGACAACCGTCTATCCTCCTTATGTCGCATCTTTTTCTCTTTCTTTTTTTCTGCACATTTCATATAGTTAACTCCGTGAAATAGAGAGTTTTTCAAAGACACCACAAAACAAAGTAGTAGAACTTACTAAGTGAGCATTAGTTTCCGCACATCATGTGATGAACCTACAAACCAGAACACAAGAAGTTAGTAAACAGAATTGACACGCTATATGATTCATTCAAACCGACCCGAGATGAACCCTCATTAGGCGATTAGTATGCTTAGATAGTCATACCAAAATAAATCACATCGAATAACTGCTATGAGTATGCTTATATAAGATTCATTTAAAGCAAACACGATCCAATTTAGTCATTCATAAATGCAAGTATCAGATTAGAATCTTTAATACATGTCGAAATGGTTTGGGTTGGTTTAGGAAAGCAAGCCAACGCTGAAAACTTTTTAATAATAGTGCACAGTCAGCTTTCCAACCACTGCTATGTGTATGCTTATATATGATTCATTTAAAGCAAGCCAACCACTGCAGTGAGAATTGAAATTCCAAGAATAGGCCATCTTATTTTTTCTGCCACAATAATAAGTGCACAGTCAGCTTGAATTTCAAGTTAAATATAAAACATAATAATAATAATAGAGTACTCAATGCAGCTTGTCACATAAAAGCAAGGATGAGCAAACCACAAAGGTAAAAGCCATCTGATAATATAAAGTATATTATTTATAGCAAGTCAGTTATTTTAAGCTGATTATCATTGAAATGGTACTCAAATAAGCAACGGCAATCGATATACAATCCCATACCGGCCATAATTTTCATAATAAGAATTACACATTTCGCCTTTTACGATCTATTTAAGACCTCAGGAGCAACGTAATACGCATTTCCAACGATATTATTAATTCTCCCAGTTGCACATTGTTCTCCACTGGTCACCTAGGCATACTTTAGAGTGTAAAAATGCGAATACTGAAAGCAAAGTTCGAGTATCCTGGGGTTTACATAGTCGGTGAGTCTTGATTCAGTGGCTTTAAATAGTGAATGTGCTTCCTTAGATTAAAAATTCTGAGGCGAAATAGAATAAATATTAGCAGGCATCTTGATTTATCAATCAAGGAGTGTTTAGATGTCCGTTTTATAAGTTATAATATGATAGGCAGTAACCATAATTAGATAAACGACTGCATTAGATGTGTTGTAGAATATGGTTATTTGGATGTGCTTATGCGTTTTGAATTTATAAAAATAATAATCAGAAGTTTGAGCATTTGGCAAACGAAATATGAAATTAGACATCCTTGATTTTAAGTACCAAAGTCCATTTATAAACTGACAATAAGCAGCTAAAAAAATGAAGGCGCAAATAAATTCACGTACGATTCTGAAGAAGGTGTGACCTTGACTTTGTAGCTTGGTCAGCTTTCCTCTCGTATAGAAGCATCTTATCCATCTTGTCGTCCGTTTCAAATTCATCAGAGATCAAATATGTTAGATTATAACTACATTTGAAGCACAACCGGATTATAACTACATTTTATGACCGAATAACTCACTAAGCTTTGTCCTCACAAGAACGACTGGGACACCACAGGCATAATGCTTCAATCCTCGGATCCACTGAGGAGAAGGGGAAAAAATCGTCAAAATTATGTCCAAATAATTAGAGCCGGTCTAAAACTCATGAAGAATGAAATCTTCTTTACCTTCTTGGAGACGTTTTCATAGCGGGTTTGCTGATCAGGGAGAATGCCAAAATGAAAACATCAGTTCTTCAACATAGTCGATAAGTTGAACATTTGCACCATCCTTACCAATCAAAATAGGAAGAGGATTACCAAAGAACCTGCATTAAATAATGGCTCTATCTCTCGCATTTCCAGCCAATTTTGAAACCGTCTTGCCTGCACCATACAAATGTAGGGACAGATTAAATCCCAATAATCATTTTAAAAACACATATCTGAAACCGCTAAATGATGAACCTTAATGATAATGTCTTATAAGAAAGAAATGTGAATCTTGTTGAGAAGGATCCCCTGAAATTGATTTAGGACAATTCAAAATTCTTAAAGATAGTTGATGCCACCTATAACAAAATTGTAGAATGTTTCTAGAAGGCAATGATAATCATTCATATTTGAAAGATGGTCGATAGTAACAACCGGATTATAACTACATTTTATGACCGAATAACTCACTAAGCTTTGTCCGCACAAAAACGACTGGGACACCACGGGCATAATGCTTCAATCCTCGGATCCACTGAGGAGAAGGGGAAAAACTCGTCAAAATTATGTCCAAATAATTAGAGCCGGTCTGAAACTCATGAAGAATGAAATCTTCTTTACCTTCTTGGAGATGTTTTCATAGCGGGTTTGCTGATCAGGGAGAATGCCAAAATGAAAACATCAGTTCTTCAACATAGTCGATAAGTTGAACATCTGCACCATCCTTACCAATCAAAATAGGAAGAGGATTGCCAAAGAACCTACATTAAATAATGGCTCTATCTCTCGCATTTCCAGCCAATTGTGAAACCGTCTTGCCTGCACCATACAAATGCAGGGAAAAATTAAATCCCAATAATCATTTTAAAAACACATATCCAAAACCGCTAAATGATGAACCTTAATGATAATGTCTTATAAGAAAGAAGTGTGAATCTTGTTGAGAAGGATCCCTTGAAATTGATTTAGGACAATTCAAAATTCTTAAAGATAGTTGATGCCACCTGTAACAAAATTGTAGAATGTTTCTATTCAGTGAGTGAAGAAGGCAATAATAATCATTCATATTTCAAAGATGGTCGATAGTATTTTAAGAAAATAGACTGTAAATATAATGGTTATTAATTGTATAAGCTTCTACTTTCAGGTTCGATGAACCTGCATGTTTGAGTGAGATCCACTTGTTTTACCTGATAAACCCAGAACCATAATCATGGAGTTGATACTCCTTATATCTAATCACACAAGGAAAAATAAAAATTAACAACGCATAATACGCTTCTTAGTCTACTTATTTAAACTTAAAATGATATGTAAAGTGTGCTTGTGATCTTACCTCAACCCAGCTACGTTGTGACCAGAACAATCAACTGTTACGATAAACCTACAAGTTATACAAATTAAATTTTCGCGTTATAACTGGGTACTATGGAACCGTGTATCAACCGAGTAAAACACTTGCACCAATACTGGATCCCTACCAAAACCAAGCATAACATTAGCTTATAAATAAAGAGTAGAACATACGGATTCAAGTAAGAAGTAGACTCACACCAGATGTTCGAGGTGTTGGAAAAACATAAGCAACATATGAAGTACTTCTTACCATTAGGGTCACATAAGGGACTTTTCCTTTATTGAAATTCTTGCGTTGAAGCCTTAAAATCCCTTTTTACTAAGCATAATATATATGGAATTCTAACATGTTAACCAAACCAAATCAGAGATGGTATGAGTTTAAAATCGGGTTACCTATTTCCTTATACCATGGATTGTTGCTTTGGATGTGAGTATACCCCCTTTAAGTTTTGCAAAATTTTGTGCAATGGGGTGAAAGAGGATGTGACATCCGGGATGATCTTCACTCTTTGAAGTTTGGTTCTTTAAAAAACCTGAACAACAAAAGAATGTTGTATTTGCACACTTGAGCCATTTCTTGAACCGGTTGTTGGACTTGCTTATGCTTGTTCCAGCCGCATATTCAATCTAATCTTTGAGGTATCTATTGAGCCATTTCTTGATAGTGTCTAATCATGCAATAATCTTCTCTCATGCATCATTTGGTAATGGCTTTTGTTTATAACCTGTATGTGAGCAATGTGAGGCTATATAATGCTTAACTAATTTTGCAAGTTCTTTGCAAAGATCATGGAATGCAACTTCACCTAGCTTATTGGTCTGCGCAACTATATCAGCAAAGTCACGACCAATAACGCAATGGAATAGTTAAACGGGTCTATCAGGTCAAACCTTGCACAAAGTTTATCTTTCTTCCTAATCATTTTAACCAATGATTATATTATCGCAGTAACATTTTGTTCATATATTATAATTGCGGCATTAACTAATAAATAATTAATGGACAAAAGAATGACCCATTTAAACCAAACCCTTTATGACCCTACCCTCCACCCGGCCTTTCCATCTTGCCACCTAAAGTTCTGCATAACAGATTTACATATTAAGAATTACCTCATTATGGCAATTTTTTGGGATTACACTCATATTCTAATGAGCAGTAGTTAAGACCATAATTGGCTCCTTCGACATTCTTGGATTTCCATGGTCAACAACCTCGTAACGACATAGCTTGATGCAAGATCCTTCGCTTTAGCCACCTTTCGAGAGATTTGAGCTCGTTGGTACTCAATGAGTCAAAGACACACAAAAACTTTTTAGAAAGCCATACCGTCTTCCATAACGTCTTCATATCAGCAAATAAAATCATTTCACCCTGAAACATTTCCATTTGACACAATAAAATTTAACAAAAAAAATGAAAATCACTCAAGCTAATGCTAATTTGAAGAACCAAGTAAGCGCACAATACAGAATTGTTGCACCACAATCAAGTGAAATGAATAAAGACGTTGTTTCTAACCTGTCAAAGCTTTCACCCCACTTGCCTGACAATCCCATTATGTGTTGTTGCTGAATTTAGATTGAGGTCACTCCCTCTTTCAAGTTTAAAATTGTACGTGCAGGAAAAAATTGTTGCAATAAAAACCCGAATCACAAGCGAGTAAATTTATGACATCATCAGTAATGACCAAAGTTTTCAGCTTATTGGTTTTAATTTCGAAAGTTATGCATTTGGTTGTATTGTATACTTAAATTGTAACAGAAACGGCATATAGCTTTACCACACATAACAAAGTCTTGGTTTGTGAAGCAGGCGGTGAATGTCCCATTACATCTCCACCAAGTAAGGGTCTTCAACAGTCTATGATCCACAAGACGGGCCTAGTGCACCTGCTTATGATCCTCAAAGACCTGGTGGACCTTAAGATGCACAAAGAGGCTCTAGTGCACCAGCTTATGACCCACATAGAGGACCTACTGGACCTGGCTATGCCTCATATAGAAGAGCTGGTGGACCAGCATATGATAGACAAAGAGGACCTCCAATACTCGATTATGATCCACGTAGAGGATCCAGCACTGATGCACAGAGGGGACTAACATTTAATGGACAGACAGGACCACACATGAGCTATGATTTCATCTACTCATTCTTAACACATTTCTACAGCCACTTATTGGATACATTCCTTTTCTTACCTTACACACTTTCGCTTACACCAATTTAACGACACAAACATAAATATAAATAGATTTAAACATAAGCATATGAGTGTTATATATTTTTAACACATAAACTTAAGATTCTAAAAGAAACTTATGTTATCAGGCATATGAAGAAAGGTAACAGCGATAAAAATTATCCAAACGCTCAGTATACCTGATGGCATCGCGTTCGATCAGCCCCTATAAGAATTCTACGGCGTGCTACCTGCAATAGTATCCGGATTTGCACCTATCAAACGATAAAATAAACACCAACAATAAAAAACCAAGAATACGGAAAAACAGGTTAGTTATGCAAGGTCGTTTATTGGGGAAAAAAGCCAAGAATACCTCTAACGACTGACCGATCACTTATGCACAAATCAGGACATGAGTTTCATGATGAAAAACACAACATAAAATGAACATATCGTACCTTTGGTCGAGTATAATTTTTGCATCTCAACTTCCTGAAAGTATAACAAATATAGTTTTTTAAATCACCACTACAAAACATAAGTAAACACAAACATCATGGAAATCAAAACACATGTATTACATATTGCTGTTGTCGTTGAATGTATCTTCAAAACATATATGTTATAGAACAAATGTTTACGTGCTTACTCAATTAATATCGGGGTTGCATGGCCATGTATTACCTAAACAATATTAAATACAAACATCATCAAAAACAAATAACATGCATTACCTGTTGCCGCTACAATCGAATGTATCTTCGGAATAAACATCATTCTAATAAACAAAATTAAATAACCAACCTTCTTGGTACTTTGATTGAAGATTTGTTATTACAAAAACCCTAATCATGACAGTAGTCTAATGTCGTGGGTTTTAGGATGGTTTAGTGAATGATGAGATTAGGTTTTAAAGAATAGATATTTTCTATAGAATTTGTGCCATATTATTGGCAACATGATAATGAGTTTGTAGCCTACTGGTGAATTTGTTTGGGTGTTTTTTTGTTCCCGATTTGTGTTTAGGGTTTTCTGTGTGTTTTGGCTTGGAGGAAGGGATACCGAATGAGGTTTTTTGTTCCAGGGTTATTGTGTTACGGTTCTAACAGTTTGCAAGAGAAGACCCAGGAAGACTTGAAGACCCATGATCCCATGCATGCATGCTCTATGTTTTAATTGTTTGTTGTTTGTTGGGTGAGTTAGTTATTTACTTTTTCAAAGTCAGCATAGTGGTGAGGGAATAAAGGAATTCGTGGGTTATGCCCAGCTTTCCATGTGAACATGTTTTCCATTTTATTAGGTAGTGGGTTAGTGGTGAAGTCTTTGTTTGTACCCTTTATAAGGGATTTTCCATGTTTGTTAATGTTATCCAGAAAATTGCCTCAAACATTTCTCTCTAAATTTCTATCCCTTCTCTTCCTTTTTGCTTAAATCCGATCCGAACCACATCAGTGGTATCAGAGAGGTGTTGATCTCCATGGAAACCCGAAAGAAAACTACCGAGCAATTCCAACAGGAAACACAAGAGTCCCTAGCCAAGTTTGCTGCTATGTTCGAAAAACTTATGGGAGACTATCAGAACTTGCAAACAACCGTTCACACCATGCAGCAAAAGAATACAGGCCATCCTTCCTCTTCTGGTGGAGGACCTGACGCCGGTCACGGCAATGCTCATAAACCCTACTTGAAGCTCCATTTCCCGCGTTTCAGCGGGGACGACCCGACGGCTTGGCTCTACCAGGCCGAGCAATATTTCGATTTTCAGAAGGTTCCGGATGACGATCAAGCACACCTAGCTTCTCTTCACCTCGAAGGGATTGCTCTCCAATGGCACAGATGGTTCACCAAGTCACGTGGACCACTCACTTGGGCTGAGTTCTCTACAGCCTTACTTCACCGATTCGGTCCCACCGACTTTGAAGACCCGTCCGAGGCTCTTTCCCGACTCACACAAACTTCCACCGTTGCTACTTACATAGAGGCTTTTGAACGGCTCTCTCATCGGGTGGATGGGTTACCGGAGGTCTTCCTTCTTGGGTGTTTTATCGGTGGATTGAAGGATGAGATCCGTTTGGAAGTTAAAATCAAGAAACCACGTAACTTATCGGACGCCATTGGCATTGCTCTTTTGGTGGAAAACAAATTGAACCTGCAACATAAACCTTCCTCCTTTCCGAGAAACGTGGGCTCTACGGCCCTTCCCAAACCTTCGACGTCGGCTGGACTTCTGGGTCCAGGCCCAACCACAAGGTTAGCTCTTCCGGCTCCACCTCCGATCCGTCGGATCTCGAACCAAGAAGCCCGCGAACGCCGCGAGAAGGGGCTTTGTTACTATTGCGACGAGCGCTACGTACCAGGACACAAGTGTAGTAAGCCACAACTTTTTATGATTGAAGATGCCCCGGTTGCGACGGATGAACCAGACGAAACGGTGTTAGAGGATTCGCCGGCGGAGATTTCATTTCATGCTATCACCGGTGCTCCAACGCCTCAAACCTTACGCTTGCCAGGGCAGATCAAGAACAAGGACGTGGTCGTTTTGGTCGACGGCGGCAGCACTCATAATTTCATTGACCAAGCCTTGGTCGACCGCTTTGGGTTCACCGTGGAAAAGGATACTCCCTTCAAGGTTGTGGTGGCTAACCGTGAACATGTGTCGTGTGCGGGTCGAGTACGCGGCTTAACCATCACCATCCAGGGATATCTTATTTCGACCGATTTTTTTGTTCTACCGGTCGCCGCATGTCCGGTGGTGCTAGGCGTCCAGTGGTTGAAGACTCTAGGACCAGTTGAGATTGATTATGAAAAACTCACTCTTGGGTTTCATCTTGCCGGGTCTTCACATAAGTTACAGGGCCTCAAGAGCTCTGAATTGGCTGCATTAAAGTCTCATGATGCAATGGTCATGCATGGGCCAGCCCTTTTACTCCATGTCAGCCTACTTCCCT
This sequence comes from Artemisia annua, assembly GCA_014162995.1. NCBI lineage: Eukaryota > Viridiplantae > Streptophyta > Magnoliopsida > Asterales > Asteraceae > Artemisia > Artemisia annua. The sequence continues at coordinate 9,843 of LBNU01008474.1, read as the reverse complement.
CCGAGCCCACATCTGACACCAGCCCCTGTACTGCCATTCGTGATGTTCTAGAACGGTTTGCTAAGGTGTTCCAGGAGCCCACGTCCTTGCCTCCATACCGATCCCAAGATCATTCCATTCCCTTGATTCCCAGTGCTCGCCCTATTAGCAACCGACCGTATCGGCAGCCGTACCTCCAGAAGACGGAGATCGAACGACAGGTTCGTGAACTTCTCCAGCAAGGGTTGATTCGCCCTAGTCACAGTCCGTTCTCCTCTCCGGTTTTGCTGGTCAAAAAAGCGGATGGTTCTTGGCGCTTCTGTATTGATTATCGGTCACTCAATGATATTACGGTGAAGGATAAGTACCCCATTCCGGTTATTGACGAACTCCTTGACGAACTCCATGGTTCGCGTATTTACTCTAAGCTGGACCTCCGCTCCGGGTATCACCAGATACGGGTCCGGGATGAAGATATACACAAGACAGCTTTCCGCACTCATGATGGTCATTACGAGTTTGTCGTTATGCCGTTTGGGCTGACTAACGCACCAGCTACATTCCAATGTTTGATGAATGATTTGTTCCGCCCGTTTCTCCGTAAGTTTATTTTGGTATTCTTTGATGACATCTTGGTTTACTCTAAGACTATTGCCGATCATGTGGAGCATTTAACTGTGGTTTTGGGAATTTTGGAGTCTAACCATCTTTTTGCAAAACAATCCAAGTGTTGTTTCGGAGTTTCACAGGTTCACTATTTGGGTCACCTTATATCGGTTGACGGTGTGGCGGTGGAACCAAACAAAGTGCAGTCGGTTCTCTCATGGCCCACCCCGAAAAATGCTAAAGGTGTACGAGGTTTTTTGGGATTGGCCGGTTATTACCGGAAGTTTATACAGGGATTTGGTAGCATCGCGGCACCGTTACACAAATTGGTAGGCAAGGGTCCGTTTGTGTGGGATGAGGTAGCAGAGGCTGCCTTCCAAACTCTGAAGATTGCCCTTACAACCACTCCTACCTTGGGACTTCCAGATTGGTCACAACCTTTTACGGTTGAGTGTGACGCCAGCGGGGTGGGAATCGGTGCGGTATTGACCCAACGTGGTAAGCCTCTCGCTTATTTTAGTGCTCCATTAAAAGGTTCGATGCTCTCCTGGTCCACGTATGAAAAGGAGATGTTGGCGGTTGTTAAGGCGGTGCGTAAATGGCGACACTACTTACTTGGTCGCCCTTTCGTGGTTAAAACAGATCATATGAGTTTGAAGTATCTCCTTGAGCAGCGCCTTACCACTCCGGCCCAAGCCCGATGGCTACCAAAATTATTGGGGTATGACTACACTATCGAGTATAAGAAAGGGGTCTCTAACCGTGGAGCCGATGCTCTTTCTCGGATTCCCGAGTTTCACTTCATGGCGATCTCGCATCCATGTGCTTCTATCTGGCAAGACATTCGGAATGAGGTAAGCACTGACCCATATTATCAAACTTTGCTCACGGGTTCGGATCACGGGGGTCGGCATGAACTGGTTATGCGAGATGGTATTTGGTTTCGAGATGGGGCCATCCTTTTATGTCCTACTTCTCCTCTGTTGGAGACTGTCTTAGCTCTTTGCCATGCATCACCTGAGGGTGGTCATTTTGGGTTTCACAAAACATTGAACAAAGTCAAGCAAACTTTCTGGTGGAAGGGGCTTAAGCAACGGGTCAAATTTTTTATTAAAGAATGTCAAGTTTGCCAGCGTTTTAAATCTGATAGTATGTTACCGGCGGGCTTATTACAACCGCTACCGATTCCGGAGCGGGTATGGGAGGATATAAGTATGGATTTTGTGGAGGGCCTTCCCAATTCTAAAGGATTTACTGTTGTTATGGTTGTCGTCGATCGGCTCTCCAAATATGCTCATTTTATTCCCATGAAACATCCGTTCACGGCTGTGTCTGTTGCTAAGGAATTTGTCCTCAATGTGGTCAAGCTGCATGGTATACCAGCCACGGTGGTTAGTGATCGCGATAAGGTGTTCATTAGTTCTTTTTGGCAAGCCTTATTTAAGTTGCAGGGCTCTAATCTTTGTATGAGTTCCAGCTACCATCCCCAAACGGATGGCCAAACGGAGGTTGTTAATCGTATTATGGAGCAATATTTGCGGTGTTTTGCAGGGGACCAACCGAAGAAATGGCTTGATTGGCTACCGTGGGCTGAATACAGTTACAACACTTCAGTCCATTCGTCTACTAAGCTGTCTCCGTTTCAGGTTGTTTATGGCAGGCCGCCTCCTAGACTGGTCCCTTATGTTCCAGGCACGACCAAGGTTCAAGCTGTTGATGAGTATTTAGGCGATAGGGATGCTCTTCTCCGTCAACTAAGGGCTAATTTGATAGTGGCTCAAAACAGAATGAAGGTGCAGGCAGATCGTAAACGTCGCGAGGTCGAGTTTCATGAAGGGGATCTTGTTTTTGTCAAGCTTCAGCCATATCGACAGGTCACGGTTGCACACCGGACATCTCACAAGCTTGCTCCGAAGTTCTTCGGGCCGTACCAAATTCTGAAACGAGTTGGACAAGTTGCTTACCAGCTCCAATTGCCACCAGGTTCTCTAATCCACGATGTTTTTCATGTAAGCCTCCTCCGAAAATGTGAAGGACAGGTCGTTCCCACAGCACCGGTGGTCCTTGATGATACAGTATTCACGCCTCTGACGCCACAACCTGAATGTGTTCTTGATGAAAGGGTTATCAAAAAAGGGAAGTATCGACCGCGAACAGAAGTTCTTATCAAATGGGTCGGTAAAGGTCGCGAAGATGCTACGTGGGAGACGAAATGGCGGTTCGCGAAGGCTTTCCCAGACTTTCACCTTGAGGACAAGGTGGGTTCAAGTGGGGTGGATTGTTACGGTTCTAACAGTTTGCAAGAGAAGACCCAGGAAGACTTGAAGACCCATGATCCCATGCATGCATGCTCTATGTTTTAATTGTTTGTTGTTTGTTGGGTGAGTTAGTTATTTACTTTTTCAAAGTCAGCATAGTGGTGAGGGAATAAAGGAATTCGTGGGTTATGCCCAGCTTTCCATGTGCACATGTTTTCCATTTTATTAGGTAGTGGGTTAGTGGTGAAGTCTTTGTTTGTACCCTTTATAAGGGATTTTCCATGTTTGTTAATGTTATCCAGAAAATTGCCTCAAACATTTCTCTCTAAATTTCTATCACTTCTCTTCCTTTTTGCTTAAATCCGATCCGAACCACATCAATCGAATGATAAAACTTCAAGAGTATAATGACTATGAACGTTGCACATTTTCATTTTGCTTTTACAGTTGGCCGATTAATTTGATATTTTGTAAGAAAAAAGATACGTATATTTTCTGAAAAGTTATTTTCAAAAGTCATTCTGTTGAAATGAAGGGTAAGTTTCTCTTTTGAAAATGTTATTACTAAACGTGATTTTTTTCTTAACCAAAGATGACTTTTTTTCTTTCTATAAAATCTAAACTACCGATGGACCATATTATAAACCTTCTAGCGTTTTATGTAGGAAAAATATATATGAAATTTTAAAATTGTTTAGTAACACAAAGTCATAACAAAATATGATTTTAGGTACATAATTTATTGAAGATGCTTTCACATAGGCGAAGAAAAGTATGTTAAGTACGTACAAATGTACAATACTAGCGAAACATCAACTGAATTCACTGAACACTTTTACACGATAAAGGACCGAGTCACCGAGATAGTCGTTAGAAGGCAATGTGTTGAGCCTATAGCAACTAATACACACATCACAGGGAACAACTTCACATGACCTTTAACTAACTTGTAAAAAGTCTTTCGTATCTCAGGAGTACGACTAGGCAGTACGTTGGCCGTTGGGCAACCTATAAATAGAAGGCACACAATTTCCAAGATACTAACAAGATAAACCAAAAGAACACAATAAAAGACCAAGTTGGCAAAGGCGCAGCCAAAACCGACAGCCTTTAGTATCACATGTGTATAACAATTAATCCACACTTATCATATAGAAACAATCATATGTGACCCTAACTAAGTTCCATATAGTCTTTGGTATTGCAAGACCGTTGTGCTAGGCAACCAATAAATGAAAGGGTAAATGTGCTTGCATTTTGTAGCAAGTACAGTACGAGTGAACCACAATTGCAAAAAACAGAACTTTCAGTTTAATCAAACCACTTGTACTTGTCAAGAGGTATCATTGGATCAGCTGCTAAGAAAAATGCAACATTTCATCCCATCAACTGGAAACAAGACCTTTTTCCAGATATTTTATCCCTCTAAAGAATCCTAACATCACTTCCCATGTCGGGCCATGTGCTAAGCAGCAAAGTAATCAATTTGATATAAAAAATTAAACGCAAAACTTGGTGATATTAGTGTAGGCCGTTAATAACCTTCCGTGGGTCCAGCTGGCCACTGAAATAACTCGATGACACAATAGACAGTTCTTGACGACCTTTCCACTCTTCACCAGGTTTTAAGGTTATTGGATTTTCAATAGCTGCAGCATCAAGGCATAGCATGGTTTTGTAGTCTTCATCACCCAAATCTGGAATTGCCTTTGCCTTTTTGTCCCAAGGGTTCCACACCACTGCAAGATGCAAGACATCGAAAGGTCACGTCATAAATTTGAGGGTTTAATTACTTAAATGTATTAAAAACGTAAGAACCTTTTGTCCAAATATTATTTCGGGTAACCGTCATTGTTTTCACCCATACAAAAAACATAAATGATCACCTTTTTTTATTTTTATTTTCTTGAAATATGAGGGTATATATAAGCAAAAAAAAAATGATTAGCTAGAATAGAAATTGGACAAAAAAGTTTGTTACTCTTTCAGACAATTAGACCATAATTTAAGAAAGAAGCTACTAAATCAACGACAACTAGTCAGTTTATAATAGAAACCTGCATCCACCATGCCTTCTTTACGTAGGACGATTGTCCTCTTTCTTTCATGATCTATTACAGCAATCTTAGTAGGTGTGCTCAAGTACACTCGATCAATCTAAAAAGTAACATGAAATGGTCAAAAAGTTGGATTGCCAGAGATGAATATTTACAAAGCCATTGAACAAAATGTAAGGAATTTAGGAGCTATAGTTACTTCTTTTTAGAGTCGTTGCCCGCAGCAACTCATCCATCTTACGTGAAAATGGGATAACAGGTCAAATTTGAAACCTTCGTTAAAAAAGAAATGGGTTCTGCGGGTTAAAAGTGACATAAAGTGCTACTCAAATGTATTTAGTTTTAGCCTCCTAAATCAACTTATTCAAACAAAACTTTCTTATTTTCGTAATACAGTTTGACATGGCAAGTTTGGCAACCAGCCTAGCCCTCAACTACCCGTTTTCACCCATTTTCCAACTCAACCACCTTTCCACCTCTTTTGAAGACAACAAGATTTTACCTCGTCATCGAAGGTAATGGCATCTGCCTGCTCTGTGTATCTTTCTCTCTTTGACAAGTTGTCAAGATAGTCAAGTGTCTCCAATCCCTCAACACGTACTTCACTGCAAATTATACTGTATTATGGAACCTATCTGAAAATAATAACAGAAAAAACATCTACCAGCATAGCTATTAACCATTTAGAGGTAAGGGAATTTCAACCCATTTATATATGAAGGGTCACTTTAGGTTTGTTTCATCTCATATGGTTGACGGCTCAAACAAAAAATTACAGCTAAAAGTGGAACGGGTTAAAAGTCGCATAAAGTCTATTTTAATAATACTGTAATTGTTATCATAACTGATAATTTGGTTATTTCATCAGTAAAAATGGACAGAGCCTCTTGAGGGTCAACCTGACCTAACCCGTTTCCAACTGTATAATAAAAAGGTCCATTAAACCGCAACCCGTTATTACCCGTTAACCGACCAATGTATCTTTCCACCTCTAACTATGAACCTATCACGCGAGTGGACAATCATGTGATTTATAAAGACTCTAATGTAGTGACTAGCAGTAAAAACTACTTATGTTTGATCAATTAAAGTGGAAAGTTGTATTAGGCAAACCTGACATCTGATACAGAAAAGTAGTTACGCAGCGCAATAGTAAAAGAGAAGGTCTTGCTATCTACATTTCTCACACGAGGGATCATTGTGAGCTTGTTAGCACCAACACAAACACGGAGCCGGAACTCAAATCTAGAACAAATCCACATAAAGACAAGTATTTAATTTGCCAGTTAAATAATCAGCCAGAAGGGCCAAAACTAACCAAAATTTTTAAACAACTTAAGTACCTATTCGGCCATGTATGCAGATCATCTTCTGTTGATTTCAAGACAAGATCTACCATTGATTGGTTGTTAGTCGGAGGCAAAGGTGAAGGATCTTCATCTACTGCCCACAATCTGTTCCTTGCAAATCCATGCTGCTCCAGTGTACCGAAATTTGCAACCTTATGATATGCAAATTATAGTTAGTAACCAAGTTATTTTGACAAGTAAAAATGGTATAACACAAATTTAAAATGCAAACCTGAGGAAAGCAAATGGGCATGCCTCCTCTCATGGGTTTGGGTGGTTTCGAAACAGCCTGCAAACAGAACATGCCTTAATGATTATAATGCAATCTTGAACAGAGAGACAAGAAACCAAACGCAAGAAAGAGATGCAATATTTTGTCGGTAATCAATATAAAAACTATCCACAAAATACTCGTGTATGATAGCTGGCATTATTCTTTACAGACATAACATATGATACCCATCAAAAACATTAATCTAATGCAGTCACATATCAACATAACAATTGCATATCAGTACCTCAGACACTCAACTTTTATTTTATAACCAACATCCATTTGCATCGTCTTCCTCTAATATTGATTCAAAGTACCCATACACATAATCTATGTCTGTAAGGCACCTCATTCAGAATACTTATAAAGCAGTACTCACTTACCAACGGTTTCTAAAACACAATTGTCAAGTGGTGCAGCCTGTATGTGTGCTCCATTCTCATAGGCATGAATATAAATTGTCAATCAATAGTGTTCCTACCCCCAACTAAATCCTTATATTTGTTGTTATATTAAGTTACTAACATTCCGTTTGTTTTTCTTTTTTATTACTATTTTTATAATTACATAAAGGTGTGACTCTGAGTCTTATTATATATTGTAATGCAGTGATAAGTGAACATTTGCACCATATCACTACACAAAATTGCAGATACAAATACAAAGTAAGTGATATGAGAAACATCCTTGTGATTGACATGTGGCCGTCGTGAGAATGAGCAAAGAGTTCCCTATGAACAAATTATCCGATTCGTAAATGCATAAACAGTTCACCTTACTGCTCATGAAAAGTAGTTCTTCTCGTCGTTCATTCTTCCAAGAAACAACTTGACCCCCATACAAGAGCACCTAAATGAATAGAAAAAGGAAAAATCAAAATCATTAAGTATTGGGACGCCTTTGATCCTAATCTAAGAAACAAAGTAATAATAAATTAATAATGCTTCACAGACACTTATTTTGCAAGGCATCAAAAACTGGTGTATGACATTAGAAGGCTCCAAACTACCAGAAAAGAAGTAAACAGAAAGTAAAGGCATATAACTTTAAATGTTGTACTCAATCCTATATACGAGTAATAGACATTGTCATTGCAAAGTATACACATATCACAGGAAATCATTCGATAGATACTGCCAAACAGTAATTCATCTCGTTTAATTCAATATTCATTAAATTTGAAACGTTTACAAGTATGACACGTTCCCAGATAGCTATAGATCATTAGCCTACAAATCACAAATTACACCAATCAATCAAGTATCGATCACTTGCTTCTAGCAATAAATTTCTCAAACTGTTCATTCAATAGAAAAATCATCAAAAACATAACCGATTACTTTCAAAAAAAAGAAAAAAGGGAACCCATAATATAAGGATAAACATACAAAATCCGCAACCAAGAACTCCATAATCAAACAAACAAAATATACGCCATTTAATAGCAAGGCCTTCTCGAGGATTTTCCTATCTTAGTGTGAATTTTGTTAAAAACTCCTGATTTGTTCAGAAATGAACCCGACAACTTTTTAATTCATCTACAGTATATTTTTTTGGATATTATATACTACGTAACATTTTTATTTTAACACGGTCACTTTAAGTCCTGCAACAAGGATTATGCTATTAATTGTATAACGCCTCAAGATTTACCATGCACTCATATGAAAATAGTGGTTACAAACTTAAAACACTTAATAAAAGTTTTTTTAAACCTTATATTTATCGACATGTCGAACGGATACTACTAACAGTAATTTCATTACGTCTGAAATATAAGTGATCAAATTATATAAAAAAAACTGTCGGTCCAAACAAACAATATATGTTCGCGCCAAAACCTATGTGATCAAAGAAACATAGTATATATAAACATTATCGAAGAAAAACTAAAATGAGAAGGACGAGGAATTATATTACCTCAGCGGTTGATCCGGTAGGTTCACGCAAGATAACACGAGGTGATCGTTCTCCATCGTTGATGATATTATTATTCGCCATTAAGATGAATTCAAAGAATGAATGCGATCAGAATACGATGACCGGAATATATATTAATACGGTGGTGACCAAATTATGAAAAAATGAGATGAGAAAAAGACGTATAAATACAATTCATCTTTCTTTCTTTATACAACACCGCGTACTAGCTATTTCATCCATCCGTCCATTAAAATACTAGGGGTACTTAATTTTATTTTTTTAGAATATAAATAAATATCATTAAACAAGAATAAGTTACATATTTAAATATAAACAATTTGAACAATGTTATGCTTAAAGGTAATAACCACAGAATCAATACTCGACGTGTAGGAATGACTGGCCACCAACTAATGTGTTTTAAGTGTTACTAATTTTTTATTCTGTTTATTTTTTAATTTGAGCAAATTTTTATTTTTTAATTTAAAATCCATGAGAAGAGACATTTCGCCAGTGCATTTCATGGGATACTTGTTTTGCGGCTTTTGCCATTTGTCACGATTTATTTGTTACGAGTGATGGTATATCAACAAAAAGTTTATAAATTTATAGTACTTGCATAATGACTAGTAAAAGCATTAGGTGTGGTGGGGAAGCCAAGCTCTTCATTTGGGCCCCACCGGTGCCACATCACCCCAACACCTCTTCACAACTAACCCCCCTCACTCACAACTAAGCTCAACTTCTTCATTTGGGCCCCACCACTTACACATTTTTTTTTATTCATTTCAACAAATAAATTAAATTCATTTAACTAATTATTAAACACAATACACCAACATAATATTATTTCATCTTCCATTAAAAAGTTACAATACGAAAAGAATTCGTGGGTTATGCCCAGCTTTCCATGTGCACATGTTTTCCATTTTATTAGGTAGTGGGTTAGTGGTGAAGTCTTTGTTTGTACCCTTTATAAGGGATTTTCCATGTTTGTTAATGTTATCCAGAAAATTGCCTCAAACATTTCTCTCTAAATTTCTATCCCTTCTCTTCCTTTTTGCTTAAATCCGATCCGAACCACATCATATTGTTATTATTAGTATTATTATTATTATTGAAATAATAGTTTATCTACCTTTATAAATTTTGACTTAGAAAGATAACATCAAAAGTTTTATTGTTTCAGTGGTTGGGAGATAGTTGTTAGTGTTGGTAGAGATACAGGGTTCGAATCCGGTGCACTGCATTTTTTTGTAAAAAAAACGCAAATCAAATAATTTGGTTGCTTAGGTGGATAGATTGTGATGACATGGCTGATAATGAATTACTGGGCAATGAGGTGGCATTAATGACGTCATACGCCTCCTGTTATATATAATATAGATATATATATA